>PVJC01007381.1:0-51610 GCA_004026665.1 Murina feae | reverse complement strand
CTATGAACTAACCTGGAGAAGTAGCACACGCCTCTCCTCAAGGCAAACAGGCTCTGCACAGGGAGGAGAGTGGGGCCTACCACGTCCAGGTGAGTCACCGAATCACCCATCTGTCTGACAAATGCTTGTAAAGTCACCAGAGGCAGATGAAGCAGACAAGTAGAAGATTAATTATTTCTAATTTCTGGGAACATCGTCTAGTGGGGAAATAAATAGACACAGGAAAGCCTCCGGTGTTCTCTAGAGTCCAGCCAAGATTTCTCAGCCTCAGCGCTATTGTCATTTCCTGCCGGGCAACGCTGAGGGGACTGTCCTGTGCACGGGAGGATGTTTAATGGCATCCCTGGTCTTTATCCATTTGATGCCACTAACACCCCCTCCCTGGTTGTAACAACCAAAAATGTGCCCAGACCTTGCCAGGTGTCCCCTGGGGTGGGGGTGAGGGAACCAAAATCACTCCAGCTGAGAACCAGTGCTCAAGGCCCTACAGCTATAAGCTCCCTGAGTGAGTCAACACACTCCCTGAGCTCCAGGCTCGCCTTCAAGAACCCACGTTGTTCCATGTTCTTGTACCTTAACCTTTGTGGAGGGCAGTCTTTCTCACCTAACTCCTTCCCACCCAACATGACCTTCCCTGGGCGCCCCAGGCCTCCGCTCCGAGCACAAGCTGTTACTCAGTTTGGCCCCCAGAGATCCTGAGGAGCAATCAAGGTCACCCCCAAACTAAGTGGCCCCAGCCTTGAGCCCTTCAGGCGTTCGTGCCTGCTCTTCTGCATCATTCTACTTCTTCTTCCCTTGTCATCGAGTTGTCACCTATGGGACTGTCACTCACGCTCCTCTCTCTGCCTGCGCCCATGTCCTTTGATTGGCAGCTTCCAGGAGTTAAGAAACTAGATTTTGCAGATCAGTGTTTTTCTCGCTGTGTGCTGCCAAGCACTGGGAGTCCTGCGGGGCCTTCAGAAGCCCCTGGGGGGCCGCGGGAGGGGCAGGGGGCTCTGGAGAGGCAGGCAGAGGAACGCAAGCATGTCCTCTGGCCCCCACCATGGCTGCCACCACAAGCCATGGACTTTTCTCAGGGTTGTGTCCCTCTGCTTCTGCACAATGTCCTTCAGACAAACAGGCCCATGGGTGAAAGGTGTTTGCAAACCAGTGACCTCGATGAGGGGCATTGCGAAGAGCAGAGGGCTGGCCCAGCCAGCCGGCGTGGCTCGGGGGTTGAGCATCAACCTGTGAACCATAAGGTCATGGTTCGATTCCCGCTCAGGGCACACGCCTGGGTTGTGGGCTCGATCTCCAGTGTGGGGCGTGCGGGAGGCAGCCGATTAATGATTCTCCCATCATTGATGTTTCTATCTCTCTCTCCCTCTCCCTTCCTTTCTGACATCAATAAAAATATGTTTTAAAAAAAGAGCAGAGGGCTGGCTCCCCAGCACCGAACATGGCTGTGCTTTGGTGTGCAGCATGGCCGTCTGGAGGCCCCTTAGCTGCCTGCCAGCTCCTTACGACTGGGTGGGTGACGGGGGTGCCCCCAGGAGGGTGTCACTTTACATAGAGACCAAGCCCTTTCTGTACACAGGCAGGTGTACAGGACGGCCCTCAGAGGCAGACCAGGCCTCCAGGCTTCTGAATCAGACCACAGCGCCTCTTCCTGGTTAGAAAAGGCAGGAAACTCCAGGCCTGAGGGCCTCACCCACCCAGAGAGCAGAACCAAGAGCGGAGAGTGATCGGCTGCGGCAGGAAGGAGTGAGGCAAGACCCCAGGAAGAACTTCCAGGTGTAGCACCAGGGGAGGAGCCATTGGGAGCCTCTGAGGACCAGGCAGGAGCATTTCCCAGTTCCAGGCTGAGGGATAATCACACCACCACCACCACCACCACCCGTTCCTGGCCTCTGCCCCTAACTGGGCTCAGTCCTGAGCCGATAAACCTCCAGGCGCTGGAACTTGGCCGGGGGTGGGAGCAGGGCCAGGGCCATGCCCTGTCCTGCCATCTCTGAGAAGCCCTTTCTGTCTGAGTCTTGCCAGGCAACAGCACAATGTGTGGGGATCTTGTTCCCAAGGGGATGGAGCAGGCTCTCCCTTCTCCCCACAACCTCCAGGCCCCCCTGAACCCTCTGGACACGGGCACAATCAAGCATTTCATGCCTCCCAAGGGTCAGAATGAAAGGCCTGTGTCTGTCTGCGCTCCCCTCCCCCACCTCCATCTTCCGATGTTTCCATCTGCCCTTGAGCCAGAGCCTCTTCTTTCTCCCTCCTTTCCCCCTCCTGCCTGTTAAATTCTTTACAAATATCTGGGAACCAAAGAGATTGCCTTTAATACTCAGTACCGCTAACTCAGGTCTCTAACCAGCCAGGGAGGGAGGGAAGATGCTAATGATCCTCTCCTGTCACTCACAGGAACCTGGAGAGCTCAATGACACCCCAAGGTCATACAGCACCAGCCAGGCCCACTGTTCTGCCCACCGCCTCCCTCCCGCTGTGTCCTCCTCCATGGCTTGCCCTGGATCTGCGGCGACTCCCCACTTCCTCACCGAGCCAAGGGGCTCCCTCCCTCTGGAAAATCCCCGACACTGGCATGACCAAGACCTGGGGGAGCCACTGAACCTAAAACCCAAGTTCAAACTAGAGTTCACCGTCCTCATGGCTGTGTCCCGAGGAAGGGCGGCTGTCTGTCAGGCTGGGGGTGCTGACCGCTGACACGTCCTCCCCACTCCCACCCCCTTGCTGAAGCCAGACAGGCCGCCAGGAACTGGCGTCACTATTCTCCGGTCCCCACCGCCGCCACCCGCCATCTCCCGTGAGCAACCATTCCGGGGCCTGACATTCTGCCGGATTCACACCACCTCCCCGAGCCCCAGCCAGGAGCGCTTCCTGGATAAAATATTAAACATGCAAATCTGAGACAGTGCCTTAACGAGCGACAGACTGCAGGACCACAGCCTGGCAGAGGAGACACACGCCGTCCGGGGGTGGGGAGGGGGTGAGAAGTATATATAGATACAGACTTCGCATCTATCTGTGCAGCGTGTGTGTAAGGCAGAGAACAGCAGGGATGGAGAGCTACCACAGCAGCCTCCCAGCTGGGGTGGCCTGAGGTTGGCAGCAGGCTGGGGGAGGGTGGGTCAGGAGGATCCCCAAAGCAGAGAGCTCCAAGGAGGGATGACAAAAGGCTTTTGTGCTTGGGTTCTGGGTGGAGGGAGTCAGAGGCTCAGGGCCGAGACTGGGCATTGGGATTTGGGGAAGGAAGTTGGTTAGAAGCAAGGCCTCAGGACTGAAGAAGAGAAAGATGAGAGAGGAGGAGGCAGAGGCCTGGGGAGTCACAGGGACAATGCCTCCCGCCCACAGGGTGCCGGAGGCTCCTTAGCAGTGCCCCATCGGCCTGGGTGTCACGGAGCCCGCACAGCATTGACTCAGGGTGGTTCCACCTCGATCCAGTTGCCGTGAAGCTGGCAGTGGTGTTGTGCACGTGAATCCCAGGGCCTCGCCCCAGTGCAGGCAGCTCTGGTCGGGTCTGTGGGGCCTGGGATCCTGCATTTCCAGCAAGTCCCAGGTAACGCCAGTGCTGATGTCTACCAGCCCCAACTAAGCAGTGTGGTCTAGAGGGCATTAGAGCAACGCGGAGCTCACTTTGGCTCAGATTGAAAAGAAGTCACCAGAGTCCGGGGCAGGGCGGGGAGGGTGCTGAGTAAGATGGTGTCTGTGGATGCCGCGCAGCAGGTTAAGGAATTAGAACCACATGGCACCTCCCTGGGTCCAAGCGGACATGGAACTCCCAGCCCTGAGTGTCAGGGCTCCCACAGCAGCCCACGCCGGAGCCCACAGGGCCTGGAACTAACTAGTATGGAGCCCGCAGGAGTTAGATGGAAATAGAGCCACAGTGGCCCCGGGGGCTGACTCATCGGAGCTCACAAGGGACTAAGGTGGTGCCCACTTTGGCCAGGGTGACAGGGAGCTCGCGGGGCTTGGGCTAATGTGGCACCCAGTTCAAAGCCCTGACCTAAAGCAGGCCTGCAGGTGGCCCCAGACACAGCAGGAGCTGCCCATGGGCTCTCTGGGATTTGGAACACAGAGAGGGAGGGGCCCGGGGAGGCTGAAGGTTGGGGGGGGGGTAGGGTAGGAGCCGAGATGCTGCCAGCGCTGGGACTGTGCGTGGGCTACGCGGGACTTGGCTGGGCCCTGGGTTGGGAGGTGTTGAGAGAGAAGCTGCTGCTGCAACAGCTCAGATGGAGGAGGAAGTGGGGAGCTGGAGGCAGCCTGGCATAGGGAGGGTCCACTGCCCTGCCCAGGCCCTGGCATTCAGACTCCCCGCTCCCACTACCTAAGGGAGACTTGGGGAGTTATGGGGTTAGTGGTTAGGGACCCCAGATGGAGGGGTATCCAGCACAAGGGGGCGGGACAAAGAAGCATCTTCCTGGTTGGGAGACTCAGGCCCCAGAAGAGTAGGGGTCCTCACTCCCTGGCCTGGGACAGGAGGCCCTTCCCATGCAGCCAGGTCCCCGGGCAGTGCCCTGACCCTATTGTGACCTTCCCCTGGGGAAAGACCCATCGGTGTCTGGAGACAGATGCTTCCATCCTTTTCTTCACTAAATCCAGCCTCCGTGCCCCCAT
Source organism: Murina feae (assembly GCA_004026665.1). Lineage (NCBI taxonomy): Eukaryota > Metazoa > Chordata > Mammalia > Chiroptera > Vespertilionidae > Murina > Murina feae. The sequence goes on along the minus strand of PVJC01007381.1, from coordinate 47,005 downwards.
CTGATCAGACGTCCCTCAGTCCCATGCCCCGCCCAGGCGAGAGGCAACTCAGGATCTGCCTGCAGCTTGTCTTTGCTGCCCAGTTAAGGTGACACGGGAGGGACGGAGGGAGGGGTGTTGCTATGGGAACTTGCTACAGCAAATCTGGCAGTATCAGGCAGGAGGGACACCAGACTTTTTAACGAGGGAAAAAGAGACATTTCTCTTGACCAAAGCCCCAGAGGGCTGTTCCATGCAACATCTGGCCCCCAGCCCCTCTCTCCCCAGGCCAGGACACCCCAACACCCCCACCTCTCTGTTGGCCTCCTCCCGCCCACTCTTTTCTGAGCTTGCTCCTCCCAGAGCAGGTGTCAGGAAGAATCTAGGGGATGAAGCAGGAAGCATCTCCCAGGTCCAAGGGTACCTCTCCCTGCTCCCTCCCCTGCCTCCACCCTGCACCTCTCCCCACTCAGCCTATTACTGCTAGCAATCAATCGATCCCCAACTCTGCTGCCTCCTGCATGCTGACCTAGTTTCTGGCTCACTGCGAGGGGACACATATCCTTACACAGTCCCAGACAGACACAGAGCCAAGCACGGCCAAGCGATGCACACTCGCTGCACTTGGGATAGCCTCCCGCAGGAACTTACCGCGTGCCATCCCAAACACACTCGTGCGCACTCAGAGACACCCCCCTCCCGACTCAGGAACATGCAAGGGACTGCCCCCCCACACACACACATACACAGGGCTCCATTACTCATAGGACCCATGCACGCATGTAGACAGACAGACAGGTCTTCATGAGCCACAGACACAACTCCCCACTGAGCCTCCCCACCCTGCCTCCAGCTCCTGCTCCAAGATCCCCATCCTCCAGAGCAGGGCCCTGCTGCCATACTGCCCAGTCCATGGGACCTGGACCCTCCCCAAACCTAAGACTAGACCCAGTCTCTCCTCCCCCACCCCATCTACTGAAGCTGCAGGGGACTTACTTCCCCTAGTCAGGCCCCTGCACCTCCACGGAAGGGACCTAGGGGAGGGGACACTTCCCTTCTGTTTTCCCGGCAACAAAGGTAAGATTCAGGTGACCCTGGGCTGCGGAGATGACGGGAGGTGGGGAAAGGAACCCCACCTGTGAGGCCCTGAGCATTGTACTTCTTCCCTCTCAGCTGTCCCTCTGTGAAAACAAACGCTGGATTGCACAGGTAGGGAGTAGGAAAGCCTTTGTAACGGTCAAGCGCGAGGCCATAAACGTAAGCGGCCGCTGTTTAGTCTGCCTGTTCATGTCCATATGGTGGGCAGAGGGGACCGCTCCCCTCCCCTCCCGCTCAGGGAAGGCGCGTGTCACCAGCTGCCCTGGCCACACCCCTCATGTTTCAAAGACTCTGGCTCTTGACTCCCAGAGTCCTGCTGTCACCCTGGGGAGCCTTGGGGTCCCAGCAAAACAGGAAAGGTAGGCATCTCCCATTGGCCAACCTCCCTCTTTCCAGGACTCGCCTCAGTCCATCGCAACCACTGTGTGCCTTCCCCAGAACGCCACACCCTCCCTCACCCTTCTCAATTTTCTACTGAGTTCTTGCCCCCACCCCCACCCCCCCACCCCCAATGCCTTCAACTTCCTCCCCTGGCCAACTCCTGGACCCACAGTTCATACCTCACTCTCCCAGTCCTTAATTTCCGCTCCTGCAAGGTCCTGGGCCCGCCTACCTGCCTGCTTCACTCTAGATCCCGCGGCTAAGCTCAGCTGGACAAGGCCCCGACCCCCAGGAAGTTTGGTGTCTCCACCAGTTCCCAGCTTCCAACTGTCTCTGTATTGTTAGCAGATTCCTTCTCTTGGCCTCCGTTTCTCCGAGCTCCTCAGTCCTCTACCCACCTCACTCCCCTCCCCCACCGTGCCCTCACCTGGTCTCCACTTCTCAGAGCTTGGGAGCTCTCTAGGGAGCACGCCCACCCCTCTCCCACCGCTGCCAACACCCCTGTCTCCCCGCGCCTCTGCTCTCTGCCTCGTGTGAGTCAGAGTGTGTTGGTGAACACACATGCTCCTCCCTGTCCACCTGGGTCCCAGGCCCTGCCCCTCCACACAGGCCTCCCTCCCTCACCCATCCTTTCTCCAGGGTCGCCCTTAGCCCCTCCCCCCCAACTCCACTGCACTCACACTTGATCCTGAGTCCCTTCTAGACGCGCCCCCATTTCTTTCCTTCACACCCAAGTTCCTCGAAAGAGATGCTTGCATTGGCTGTACCTGCTTCTTACTTCCTGCTTCACCCCACACACCCTGAAAGGGGGCCACTCGAATCACCAGTGACCTCCTAGGTGCCAAAGCCAGGGGACGTCTTCACCCTCATTTTACCTGATCTTTGTGCAACAGTCAACACTGCTCCCCACTTTATCTTCCTTCTTTCTTTTTTTGTTAATCCTCACCTGAGGATATTTTTCCGTTGATTTTTAGAGAGAGTGAAAGGGAAGTGGGGAGAGAGAGAGAAACATCTATGTGAGGGAGACACATTGGTTGGCTGCCTCCCATGTGCGCCCCACCCCAGGCTGGGACAAAGCCTGCAGTCGAGGTACGAACCCTGGGCCTATGCTCTAACCACTGAGCACACCAAGCCAGGTTGCTTGATCTTCCTTGATGCAGTCTCCTCCCTGGGTTCTCCTTTCAGTTGGGGTAGCTTATATTAGTTGGGCTAATTTTTTTATGATATTGTATTTTAATTTTACACTGTGCTAGCTAGGCTAACAATTTTTATTATATTAGTTGGGTTATGCGGTTGAGCCGTATTAGGTAAGCTAAACTTCCGTAACAAAGAGACCCAACTAAGAACTTGGCTTAAAGAGCATCAGGTCTTGCCCCAGCTGGTTTGGCTCAGTGACTAGAGTGTCCACCTGCAGACTGAAGGGTTCCGGGTACGATTCTGGTCAAAGGTACATGCTGGGGGTTGCAGGCTTGATCCCCAGTGGGAGGCAGCCAATCAATGATTCTCTCTCATCATTGATGTTTCTATCTCTCTCTCCCTCTCCCTTCCTCTCTGAAATCAATAAAAAAAAAAATTTTTTTTAAAAAAGAAAGAATGCTGCCCTGACCGGTTTGGCTCAGTGGATAGAGCGTTGGCCTGCGGATTCAAGGGTTTCAGGTTCAATTCCAGTCAAGGGCATGTGCCTTGGTTGCGGGCACATCCCCAGTGGGGAGTGTGCAGGAAGCAGCTGATAGCTGTTTCTAACTCTCTATCCCTCTCTCTTCCTCTCTGTGAAGAATCAATAAAATATATTTTTAGAAAGAACAAAAGAAAGAAAGAAAGAGAGAGAGAGAGAGAGAGAGAGAGGGAGGGAGGGAGGGAGGGAGGGAGGGAGGGAGGAAGGAAGGAAGGAAGGAAGGAAGGAAGGAAGGAAGGAAGGAAGGAAGATCCTGTTCTCATGTTCCCAGTGAACATTCCAGGGCAGTGGGGAACTCTGCTGGCACAGCCATTCCAAGACCCAGGTTCCCTCCTGGTGTGGCTGCCCTGGCCCCTAGGGCATTGTGGGTGATTTTAGGCTGAGGCGGTGACAGCGCAGGGAGGGGGAAGGATGGATGTGCTTAGGGCCTCCCCCTGGGAATGAACTCCCAGGGCCACACCTGGCTGCAAGGGAAGCTGAGAAGCAGCAAGCATGAGCTGCACAGACTTGGGTGGAGGACAGCCGGGGTCACCAGAGCGCCCCAGGTCCCTCCGGCCTCCAGACAGTCCTCTCGGCCTGGTTCCTGTCACTCAGGGTTCTATTCTTGGACCTCTTCTCGCTCCGACACACATCCCTTGGTCATTCCTGCCCAGTCAGATGCTGGCGACTCCAAACATTTCTACCTCCAGCCCAGACTGTCCTCAAGCAGCAGAGCCAGGGCCCAAAGCTGGGATTCAAGCCAGACTGCTCCTCTCCCTGACCCCCACTCTCACCCCCTCACCCAGGCTGCAATGGTCCCTCTAAAGGCCTCCCTCCCCTCCCAGCTGACTCCCTGTGGTTTCTCCCAGCCTCCACCCACCCCCAACACTCCACCCCATCCTCCAGCGAAATGCAGGCATTCAGGCCCTGTCCTGAGCCCTCTTCTCTTCTCACCTTTCCATCTTTCCCTGACCCCCCAACCTCCAACCTCCATCCCCATGGACACCCAGGCGGCTCCCACGAGTGTACCTCTGCCCCTCCCTCTCCTCTGAGCATCGGACCCAGACATCCACGTGGATGCCTCACAGGCACCTGGCCTCTCCATGTCCAAGTCTGAACGCAGGACGCTCCCCAGGTCCGGACCCCAGCACAGCGTTTCCTGTCACCTAGTCTAAAGCCAGAGTCGCAAGGCTTACTCTTGTCACCTCCCTCACCCTCACCCCCATCTAGCCCTCACACAGCTGGCCAGTTGTACCTGCATCCACTGCACTCCTCCGCTGCGTCCCGCCCCTGCACCCGCCCTCCCCATGCAGGCCGCCATCCTCTCCTGCCTGGACTATGACAGTAGCCCCCTCACCAACTCCCCTCACCTGCTTTTGTCCCCTTGTCCACACTGATGCCACACTGATCCGCTCCAATCAAATCGGATTGTCACAGCCCTGCTCAAAACCCACCACTCGCTCCCCAGTGCTGCCAGAACGAGCCCAAATCCTTTCCTTCCTGTAAGGCCCTGCAAGATCCCCGCCCCCTGCCCTGCCCCTCGTCTCTCCATGACTCTAAGCTCCAGCCACACTCAGCTCTTGGATGCACCTTCCTCCAGCGCCAGGACCCTTAACCACACCGTCCTCTCGGCCTCGGATAGGCTTCCCTCCCCTCTCCTTGTCCCAATTCCTAGTCATTGATCCTCTCCAGCATCACTTCCCCAGAGAAGCCTCTTCTGCTCTCCCTGCCCAGGTCAGATGCTCCTGGCACAGCCCCCAGGCCTGGCACACCTCTGCTTCCCAGCGCTGCTTCAGCAGCAGGATTCTCGGTTACCATCCCCCCCCACACACACACACACACACCCTGCAAGCTCCAGAGGGCCAGGAGCCTACCTGTTTTGCTCGCCACTCTCTCTCAGTGCCTGCCACAAGGCCCAGCACATTGTAGGGGCTCAATTAATATTTATTGAACAAATAATAAGTTTATGGCCACCATGGTCTGGATAGGTCATGCCTCAGGGGCTCAGAATAAACTCTTTACACTGACCTTCAAGGCCTTTTGTAATCTGGCCTCGCTCTGCCTCGTTCCTCCTGGCATGCACCCCATGCTGCAGGCAACACCATCTGTCTGAGTCCCACCCACTCAAGCTTCCGTGCCTTGCTCTGCCCACTCTGTCCTCAGCACCTCCTGGGCCTGCATCCCCCCTTGAACTCATGCGGACCCTTTGAGACTCAACTCAGATACCTCCTCCCCTGGGAAGTCCTCCCTCCCCCTCCCCATGTTCCTCCCACATGGTCCACTGTCCCCTCAGCCTCACTGATGTCCACCTCCATCTGTCCTGCTGTGCGGTGACTGTTTACTCCCTGGTCTCCCTTACTCAGCTGTGAGATTTGGGGAGAGAAATATAGGTCTTTGGTCATTTCTTAGCTCTAGCCCTTAGCGGCTATGGCTTAGCCAGGACAGTTAATGCTTGAGTAAATGTTAATGCTCTCCCCTCTCCTCATGCCCCTCCCCATCCCTTTAAAATGGGCTTCACATGGCCCTAGCCGGTTAGAATGCTGGCCTGCAGACGGAAGGGTAGGTCATGGGTTCGATTCAGGTCAAGGGCACGTATCTCAACTGCAGGAGGCAACCAATCAACATGTCTCTCTCACATGTTTCTCTCTCTGTGTCTCTCCTCTTCCCTTAATTCTCTTTAAAAATCAATGGAAAAAATATCCCCAGGTGAGGATCAGCAAAAAAAAAAAAAAAAGTGACACACAGCTTTATGCATAAAGCTGACGGTGAGGCTTACCTAGACCTGGGTGGTGATCACACAGGTCTGTGCCAGTGTCAAAGTAATGAAGCTGGACTTTTTGTGCTCTTAAAAAAAACAAACTCACCTCTATTTTTTTTAATGCTGAAATTTTTGCAATAAATCATCATGGATAACAAATTTCTGTGTCTGAGAGTCACTTCCTGCTACAGAGTCCCCTGATTTTAGGTGGTCATACCAAAGCCCAGAGAGGGTAGAACACTCCACTGGAGCCACCCGCACATCTGTGGAGAGTCCATACCCTAGGGAGACGACTGCGTGTCCTGCTTTTCCCATGCAACTGAAGGTCTCTCAGGGCAGGTTCTGGGTCTGTGTCTCTGGCACAGAGCTCTGTGACCTCCAAATCCTGGGGGCTGCCTCCGGCTGGTGACTGGTTACTGCTGGGCTGGTGAAACATGGCCGCGGTGTGCTCATTAAGAGCACAGACTCCAAGGGACTATTCCGCAGCTGTGTCAGCTCACCCTCTCTGGGCCTCGGTTTCTTTAGCTACAAAATGGGGATAACAATGGTACCTTTCTCATAAAGTCGCTCTAAGGATTAGATGAGAGACTAAGCATAAGGCACTTAGAACAGTGCCTGGCTCCAAGAAAGTGCCATCTAAGTGTCTGCTACGATAAATGCTATCGAGGGAAACTCACTCAGACAGACCAGACTTACTCTGCTCCTCCCCTGGCTGTGTGACCTCAGGCCAATCAGTTAACCTCTCTGAACCTGCATTTCCTCATCTATTAAATAGAGATAATAATTATTATCTGTCGTTATTAAGGCAAATTAATGTATGCACAGCACCTAAGTCCTCGTGTGCGAGGAGCATTACTTACATATCTCTCTCACGAAACCTAGCACTGCCAAGTGCTCAGTTGCTCAGAAGAATTAAACCTTTCGCCAGCCACCCGGCAGCCTCCATCGAGTGCTGGCAGACAGCATCATCTAGTGGACAGCTCTGGAACTGCATTTAGCTAGCGCCACTGGCCACGCTGCTGTGTGTGCAGACCTTGAAGCCTTTTTAAATCAACGCTCTGCATCGGACAGGTATTCGTTAGGTGCCTGCTGTGACAGGACACGGATCCCGAACCTACGGAAAATCAAGATATACAAGATGACTTATAGTGACCATCAACGCCCTATTTTTTTTATCTTAAAGAAAATATAAACACCATGTAGAAGACTTGGAACACGGGACAGTGTCCTCTCGGGAAGTTTTTCAGGAGTGATTTTGAAATGGCCATTTTTGTGTCAGTGGCTCTCAGTTAACATTTTGTAAGCGGGCATTTTCCCGCCACTGTGTGGTAGCGTTCGGAACACTTCCCTTTGTGCAGGGGGACATTACAAAACTTGCACATGTACCGCGTTTCACTGCGTAGTTTATGAGCGGCACACACACACGACAACGACGTGAACCATTTTTATTTTTGCCGGTTCCAAGGTATGTTTCCTCATGTCCATTGACAGTCTCCCTGGTGGATCCGATTTTACTCGTTTCCCGCAATTAAGACCAAAGCAATGAAATGAAAGCTTAGGTCAGAAAGCGATTCCTGAGGAGAGGGGGTCAATGGAGGGAAGGGGGGGGGGACATCTGTAATACTTTCAACAATAAAAAAATTTTAATGCAAAAAAAAAGAAAGGTAAGTACCCAGGCTAGACTAACTTAGTTTGTCAGGTTCTCCGTGGAGAGGGGAAGGGAAGTGCTTGGCTCTGAGCCCACTTTCTCCCACCACACCCCACACCCCACCCACCTCCCAGCGTGAAGAGGTCTGAAGTTCTTCATGGAAAAGTAAGAGGGTCTTCCCCTAACTGGTTTGGCTCAGTGGATAGAGCGTCGGCCTGCGGACTGAAGGGTCCCAGGTTCGATTCTGGTCAAGGGCATGTACCTGGGTTGCAGGCACATCCCCAGTATGGGTGTGCAGGAGGCAGCTAATCGATGTTTCTCTCTCATCAATGTTTCTAACTTTCTATCCCTCTCCCTTCCTCTCTGTAAAAAAAAAAAAAAAATCAATAAAATATATTTTTTTAAAAAAATAAGGAGGTAGCATGCTCACATCTCACCATGGAAATCAAAGAAGACTTCATGGAAGAGTTGGCCTTTCCAATGGGCTTTGGGGAATGAAGGTGGAGGAAGGGGCGGGTGGCGGGGGAAGGAAATGCATGCCAGGGTAATGGATCACATGGTGAATGGAGTGAAATCACAGGGAGAGGAGGAGAGTTAGGGCCTGAAGCACAGAGGGCCCCACAGGACAGGCTGACGGGGAGGCCTGTCATAAAATCAGCATCCCCACCGAGGAAGGAGGCAATCTGACCTGAGATCAAGAAAAACCAGAGACACAGGAACTAGTCAGGTGGCTACTGCAATAGTCCAGACCCTGCTCATGGAGAGCTGCGCTACGGTGGCGCGGAGACAGGAGAGACTGGCAAGAAATGTGGTGACATCAAGAAGATGGTGAAACAGGTTGTTGGGGGGCCCCTCAAGGGCATCTGGGCTATACTGAGGACCACGCTGTCTTCAGCAACGTCATCAGCAACACCCACTCTTCCACCTTCCATGCGGGGACTGGCGTCGCCAAGCGCTTTCCTGGTAGGACAGTAGATTTGGCTTTAGCAACAGGAATGTTCCTAATGGCCCCCAAGGACCACTGGCCCCAGCAAGAGGAAGAGAGGCCCTCAGATACTGAAGAGTCCCTCCCCAAGTAGGCCCCCCAACACACTGAGAATCTCCTGACCTCCAGTTTCCGTGTCTGACACCCTGATGAAGGGGAGGGAGTTAGGGAGCCCTACCTTGTCATGCACCATTAGTAAGTACAGGAGCCCTAACCGGTTTGGCTCAGTGGATAGAGCGTCGGCCTGCGGACTGAAGGGTCCCAGGTTCGATTCCGGTCAAGGGCATGTACCTGGGTTGCGGGCACATCCCCAATGGGAGGTGTGCAGGAGGCAGCTGGTCTATGTTTCTCTCTCATTGATGTTTCTGGCTCCCTATCCCTCTCCCTTCCTCTCTGTAAAAATTCAATAAAATATATATTTTTTAAAAAGTACAGGGGGGGAGGGAGGGAGGGGAGAGGCAAAAAGCAGGGAGATGTTCAGAAATAGATAGCAGTGGGTCAAATGAGAAACAGGGTGAGAATTCAGGGTGCTGAGTCTTGGGGAAGGAATGGGAAGAAAGGCAAAATAGTGACCGGAACATAGACCTGACTAGGGAGGTTGATGTGGGCAGGGGATGGAGACAACCAGCTTGGTCTTTAATGAGGAAAAATGAGTTGCCTGTATCCACTATCCACGGGAAGGTAGGAGACCTTAGCTCAGGAGAGGGGCTGGCTGGAGGAGGAAGAGGCAGGGACAGTCATTCGGGAGTCACTTACCCCTGCAGGTGTGAGCAGAAGATCTGGGAGAGGAAGACAAGGGAATCGCCTGGGGAGAGGTGGGGCGGAGGGTAAACCCACTGGACATCACTGGGCCTCCCTTTTTTAAAGCTTCCTGAGGACAGAGGAGGAAGTGGCGGCACAGAAGACAAGAAAGGGACCTGAGAGAGAGAACTAGGAGACCTTGGTGAGGACCCAGCAATGCCATACCTCGTGAGCGATCCGGGGGTCAGAGCAGCCAGGAGGCAACCATTGGATCTGTGGTTGGGGTTGTCACAAGTGACCCTGGAGAAAAGTGGCTTCAGGAGGCAGAAGTCAAACTGGAAAGATTTAAGAGGCGAGAGGCAGAAGGTGTGGGGGCGGTGGCTGAGCCTCCCAAGAGAAGGGAGGTGATGGTAAGCAGGGATGGATTAGGGTGAGGTGGGCCCCAAGGCCTTGGGGACAAAATTTAAAGAGCCACTCACCCTTAGAACTGTGCGGGTGGCCCTGATAAAGAGGAGCAGACCAAGGCCCCGCAGTTGTCAAGTGATAGAGGCCCATAACTGGACCTTCTGAGAGGAAAGGGAGAGAACTTTGGAAGAGAACTTAGAGGCCCAGACAGAAGCTAAGACCCCACCCCCACCCCCCCACCCCGATCTCCACATCCCACAGAACACACCGTGGCCAGTGGCAGAGCGTGGAACCTCAGAGAACGTGAAGGATGGGGGAGGGGCAAGTGAAAGGCTTCCCCTCGACAATCTGGGAACAGGGGTTAGGGACGCCGACCTGGAGCAGCCAGGAAACCGGGGAGGGAGGAGGAGGGAGAGCGAGCTTCCTTGGACCTTCCTGGGGAGATTAGATTGAGGTCCTTTTCCCGTGTGTATTGGGGGGAGGGGGGTCCCAGCATCTTTGGGGTCAGTCCGAGGAAAGCAAGTTGTCCAACTCTACCCTTTCCCCGGGCTGCTCCAATTCAGGGAGACTTGTGGCCCCAACGCTGAGAGGCAGCACCGCACACCGACCCCAAACACCTTCTCTTCTTCCAAAAATGATGCGCAAGTTCCTCCTCCTCCGAGTGCAGTCTCTGTACCAGGCTGAATGAATGGTGGCACCGGAAAAGTATGTCCTCACTCCCTTCCCTCCAGGCCTGCGCGAGTGACCTTCTTTGGAACAAGGGCTTCTGCGGATGTCATTCCATTCGGTAGTCAAGATGACCTCCAGCTGGCTTATCCGGAGGGGCCCTACCCCATGACACGTGTCCGTGTAAGAGACAGGAGAGGGGAAGGCCCTGTGAGGACGGAGCGGGAGACTGGAGGGACGCAGCCACAACCCAAGGCACCCTGGGCTCTCCAGAAGCTGGAAGAGGCGGGGAACGGATTCTCCCCGGAGCCGTCACAGAGCCCGTGGCCCTGCCAACAGCTTCATCTCGGACTCTGGCCTCAACTGCGAGAGGAAACATGTCTACAGTTTGAAGCCACCAAGTGTGTGGCAATTTGTTCCAGGCGCCCTAGGAAACTCATACAGTTCCCTAATCTGTAAAATGACCAGAAAGTTCTCAGGGATGCTTCCGGCCCTGAGATTCTCCCAGTTAAACCTTTCAGCAAGGAGGGGAGTTCCAGGTCTGATCAAAAGGTGTGCTCACAGTCCCGCCCCCCTGTCCCCCTGCCCCACTGAGATTTCACACATTCACTGGAGGAGGAGGAGGAGGAAGGCCAAATTAAGGGCCCACCTCCCATTCCTCATCCGAAAGACAGTTCCATGACCCACTACCCTTTCCTCCTTTGCTCAAAGCTCTGGCCATCCTCCCAGGCTGGTGAAAGGGGCCCAAGCTAACCCGGACCACACAACTAAAAGCAAGGAGCCTTTTCAGAACAGGACTCGGCCTTCCTGAACCCGTCCTTGCAATCACCACCCCTTCTTCACGGCGACTCTCTCCCCACCCCCGCACCTCTGCCTTCCTCCTCTGCCTCCTTTCGTCTTGGGGGACAAGAGGGATACCCCCAAGCATGGGAATGGAAGGCACTCTCCCGCCATCCTCCCTCTTCCCACGACACAGCTGGAGGGGGAGGGGAGGTCAGCAGGGTTCATAAAGGCCAGATGTTGAGGAGAAAGAACAGGGCCCACCCCACGCCCACCACCCCACCCCCACCCTCACCCCCAGCAAAAAATAATGGAAAGACACGGTTTGGAAAACGAACAAAAGTTTTGTGGCCCAAAACGGTTATTTATCAAGGATCTGTTCTATGCAAACAGTAACTTTTTACAAAGCATTTTCACAGAAAAGGAAAGTCCTTCCCCAGGATCCCATGTGGGAACTGCTCCTCCCTCACCCTGTTCTGTGGGAAAGAAAGGTCACTGGGTCCCCATGTGGTTGGGCAGATCCTCAAGCCCCAGGTTCCCCTCACACCCAAACCTGGAACTTCCCTACCAGCTAACCTCCCCTGACCTCACCTGGGTGGAGAAAGCCACTCCATCCCTCCGGCTCTAAGGGATCCGCCCGGCCTGAGGGCGTGGTCCAGGCCTAGCTCTCCCCTCCCCCCCAGAAAACAGAACCTCTGACCTCAAAACTAATCCGCGGGCCCTGCCCCCTTCGGATCCATCAGGTCCCTGACAACTCCCAAAATGCCTGAAGGAAAAGGGCAAGCTGAAGGCACCGCAGCCCTGCTCCCATCCAAACCCAAACTTTGCCCCTTCAAACCCCACTGACCCTCGTGTTCAGGCCGAGAGCCCTTCCACTCACCCCCTCCGCTGCCTTGTGTCTATCTCTTAAGGGGGCTGAGTTTAGGTCCAAAGAAGGACCCAGGCCTCCCCTCTCCCTCCACCCCCTCCCATCCATAAATCGGGGGAGAGGACCTCAAAAGGCAACTTGTTTGGTCTGACTTTATTGATTTCTTCCACCTTCCATTACTTTCCCTGGGGAAACCTCGGGCCCCTTCCCCAGGCTGCGCTTTGGAGGGGAGGAGGTCCCTCGCCCTGCCCCTCGGAAGCTCTAATATGAGGAGTCAGCTGGGGGAGGGGTTTGGTTCAGCAAGGGGCATCCTCTTTTACCCATCAGACCCCTAAACTGAAAGCAAACGGGAAAACTGAAGAAGGAAACGCCAAAACGGAACAAAATGGAAAAGTTGGTGGCTGAGACCGAGGATCCCAACAATCAGGGGCCTCCTGACTTGGGGGCCCCAAGGAAAGGGGGTGATAGTCCCCTTGCTCAAGCTGCCCCTTCCCCCCAGAAGGCTGCGTGGTGCTCTGAGCGCTGGGGAAGGCCTGAGGGGAGGGAAGGGTTAAAGGCCTGGATGGTGGGGGGTGGGGGATGCCCCCAGGGAGCTGCCAATCACCTCCCCACCCCCATCTCACCCCCTCGTCCCTGAGCTCGCCCGCAACAACCGGTTTGTCCATCACCAAGGTCTCTCCATCCTTTTTCTGCCTCGTCTCCGAGGTGCAGCCTCCTTTGCTCCCTCTGGGCTGAAGGCACTGCCCGCAGACGTCCGAGGTGGAAGAGCGGAGGCACTGGAATCCATGTCCTCCCATCTCCCTTCACGCCTTCTCCCGACTCCGGCCTTCAGGTCACTTCGGATGGGGGAGGTGGGGGTGTCGCCCCCCCCAGGTGGGCGCGTGAAGACCACTGTCACTTGAGGTCCCCCTGACCACAGCCCAGTGAACATCAAGGGGGCGGCCAGTGCGAGAAGCCAGCCCGCAGCTTGGCTGTGACCCCACCTGGTCCCCTCTTGCAGAAGAGGTCGCACGGTCAGAGGTCCTCCAGGTGGATCCCCCAGAGCTGGACGCCGGGGGGCTCCGGGACAGCGGGACCCCCCACCTGCCACCTCCACAGCGGGTGGGCGGGCGGCGGTCTGCAGTCTCCCTGCAGGCGGAGCGAGGACGCCGGCCCCAGGTCTCCGTCCTCGCCCACGACCAGGGCCGGGGGGCAGGGGAAGCAGTCGAGGAGGCTGAAGGTGCTGCTGGTGGGGAGCGTGGGCGCCGGGCGGCGGGGCTGCGCCGGGCGCTGGGGGGGCGCGGGCCGGCGGCGTTTCTTGGCGGCGCCCCGGGCGGGCCCTTTGGCGGGAGGCCGGTCGGGGCCGCGGCGCAGGCTCGGCGCGTCGGGGGCGAAGCCCTTCGCGTAGCACCAGAGTTTCGACCGGCGGATCAGGCGATCGAAATGCTCCTGGCGGAGGTTGCCGGGCGCGGCCGCGGCGCCGCTGGCCGTCGAGGGGCTGGCGGCGGGTGCCTCGGGGGCGGCCCGCGGAGGGGTTCCGTGCACCGCGGCCGTCTGGCCGGACAGGGGCGCCCCCGGCGCGGCCCCGGGCCCCGCGGGCTCGAGGGAAAGGCCCGCAGGTGGCGGCGAAGGCGGGGAGCCGGGCTCCGGGTGCGGGCTGGCGGCGGCAGGGCCAGGCTGAGCATCCAGACCCGGGGCCGGCCGAGGCGGGGCCGAGGCGGGCCCGGTCGCCGCGTCCCGAGGGCTCCGGGGCTCCGGGCAGCGGCCCGCAGGAAGGCCGGAACGAGCGCCGAAGTGCGGGAAGCTGCCTCCGCCCTCTTCCTCCTCGCGGCGGGCCCGGCGCGCTGCGGCGGCGGCGGCGGCATCCTGGCCGGCAGGGGGGCTCGGGGCGCCGGAGCGCCCGGCCGGCCCCGCGGGGTGTCTCAGGCCCTCCGGGGCCCGGCTGCCGGTGCGCGGGGGGGCGCGCGGGCCCAGCAGCAACGGAGCCCGCGGCGCCGGCTCCCCAGGCCCGAGGCCCAACGAGGACGCCCGGGGCTTGGCGAGGGCGCAGAAGGCGAGGGCGCGCAGGCAGAGCGGGGAGAACCCCTGGGTGCCCAGGCGCGGCTTCCTGGGAGCTGGGGCGCAGGGCGACGCCCGCGGGGACGCCGGCACTGCCAGGCGGGGAGCGGGGCACAGGGTCTCCATGGAGCCGCCCGGGGGGGTGCCCGCTGCGGGGGCCCCGGTCCTAGCGGCGGGATGCCCCGGCTGCCCGAAGAGCCCACGGGCGAGGGGAACATCGCCCCCCGTCGACGGGGAGGTCTCTGCTCACGGTCGCCCCCGGCCCGCACCCCTGGCCGCGCGGCTCTAGCGCCCTCCTCGGTCTCTCACGCGGCCCTCCCGGCGGCCGGACTCCTGGGTCCCCCGAGTCCCTGCGCGCTCGGCCGCCCTTCCTGCCGCCGCGGTCCCCGAGCAGCCCCCGCGGGAGCCCCTCCCGAGCACCCCGGAGCGCAGAGGCGGGGGAAACAAAGCGGCCGGCGACCGCGGGAGGCGGGAAGGACCCCGGGCCCGGCGCCCGGTGCCCGGGCCCAGGCGGCGGAGAGGGCGCCTTCCGCCCGCTCGGCTCCTTTCTTCCCCGCTGGCTCCCGGAGACCGCGTTCTGGAGAACTGCCCCCTCGCTGCCCCAATACCAGCGCCGGGGCCGCGAGGCCAACGCTGATTGGGCGGCACCGCCCGTGACGCGGCCCGGACCCCGCCCCCCGGCGGCACCGCCCCCGGCCCCATTCCGCGCACAGACACACACACGTGGACCCGGCGAGGCCGCGGCCGGGAGGGAGCGTGCGCGGGTGCGTGTCGGGAGCCGCGAAAGGCCGCGCTGCACGTGGCCGCCGGACGGCCCGGCGTGGAGTCGTCGCCATGCGATGCGTCCTCTCCCTGAGCAGTCACGGTGTTCGCATCCGGAGAATGGGAATGTTCCCACCTACCCTCTTGGGGCTACTTGAACGAAAATAAATGAATCGCAAGGACACTGTTGAAGGGAAAGATGAGAGGAGGCGAGGGTGGCTTACGAGCTTTAGAGAATGTTCCCTACCTCTCTGTCCCGGTCCCCTAGGACGGTACCTGGTACACAGATGATTCAAAAAAAAAAAAGTTGAACGAGTAGTTAGGAATTGAGGGAGTGTGCCAGGTGAACACAGGAAAACATAAATTCGGAGCGGCGGGGGGGGGGATTATTACATCACAGAAGACTTTCCGTACCTGTTTCCAGTTCTCTAATGCAGTTTCTAAACGGTCTCTTGACCAAATTCCGAGGGGCTGTCTCTACAGTCCCCCTCAGATCCCAAGACTCTGCCCTCTGAGTCTTGAATTTCAAAAACTGGTGGAGGAGGCCAGAGGAGGGGGTGCACAGACAGGAAAGCAGAGAAAAGGTGAATCCCCAATAAAAATCCCCATGATGGAGGACCACCTTTCCGCAGCGTGGTCTCTTTCTTACCCTTCTTGAGTTTCCCTATAGCTTATTCTTTGTGGTCTGTCTCCCATTCATATGGAATTGAGCTGATGGAAACTTGGTCTTAATCATGACGGCATCCTCACTGCCTAGACCCACGCCCTGAATTAATAGGTGCTCAGTAAATATTTGTAAGCGAATGAATGACTCCCTGGAGTATTTTTCTCTTGATAAAAATCGGGATATTGGAATGTGGCCGCCTCCCATCCATCCCCAGAAATACAAAGCAAGCTTGGTACGATGGCGTGGAGTAAGGGAGTAGCAGGGGGTGAGGGGTGCCACACAAATGCCTCATTCTGGGGCTGGAGTAAGGGAGGGTTCCTGGAAGGGGATGAGCGATGTGACTTCCAGCTGTCCCTCCTGGCCATGACAACAGGAGCCATTTTTTCCTGCATGTCAGCAAATAACATTGGATGGAAAGGAATTAGGGAGGTTGGCCTCCCCCCTGCCCTTTGCAGAAGCTAGAGGTAAAGGCCCCAAGGTGGGGCTTGAGTTGAACGAATGGGGGAGGAGGCGGTTCCGTTGCTCAAAACTCTCACCTCCTAACAGGTTTCCAGGAGATCCCAGGGTCCTGCTGGTCTAGACTTCAGATTCCTAAATGCCCCCAAGAGAGAAGTTCTAGAAGGATGATGACCTTCACCGCTGCCCTTCTGGGTGGCTGCTGAGAGCTCTTGCCCTGACACAGCAGTGCCTGGTCTCTCCTGCTTGTGGGGCACCTGCTTCACTCCAGCTGCGATGCCTAGAGAGAAGGCTTGGGCCCCACCCGCAGGAACCTGGACAACGCAGACCGCTGACCTCCTCCTTCTCCCGCTCCAAAAGCCCCCAATCCCCCAATTCTGAGTGTAGGGGCTTTATCGGCGCCCTTTACTACTGAGAGTCCTTCCCGGAGAAGGAATCCCCACCACCCCTGCTTCCCCTCCTCTCCCTTCCTGGAAGCAGACCCTGGGGATATAGCCCGTGAGGCTTGGAAGCACTTCGCACGCAGCAGGAGTCCGGGCGCACCTCCCCTCTGAAAGGACCTGGAGTCATCCCGCCTCCGTTTGCAGAGCACTTGGACGGGGGAGCAGGCTGTCCATCCTGGGCCGGGCACCTGGACACCTGGAGTCTCCACGTCCCTATCCGTGAAAAGGGGACAGCAGTAGCCGCCTCACCTCACCGCAGTGTCAGGAGGGTGGGACCCTGATGGGAGAGGACTGGCCCCCTCTTGCAATTCCCGTTACCTACAGTAGAGGGCACTGGACCCCGTCCTCGGCCCGCGGGATGAGAAGGCACAACACCCTCCTGGGAACCCCTGTTTCCCCATAGGAGAGAGGAGGCAAGGCCAGATGCGGGGTTCCAGTGGACGCCTCCTAAACAAGGCGTATTCTGTACCCCCCGAGGGACTGGAAACCAGCCCCTCCAGGTCCGGGGCCCAGAGGCCTCAGTCCAAGAACTTGAGAGCCAGGCACCCGCCTAGTTGCCCTTCCCTGGGGGAAGGCCAATAATAACTCTGTAGCACTGACTGTATTGCGGCCTCAGGTCTAAGGATCATGTGTCACTTTACCTCCATAACAATTTTATAAGAGTCTAGGTATATTGTATATACATGTATTTTTTGTTAATCCTGGCGGAGGACATTTTTCCATCAGGAAGAGACAGAGGGAGAGGGAGAGAAACTTCGATTGATGTGAGAGAGACACATCGATTGGTTGCCTCCCGCAGGCTCTCCAACCAGAGCCAGGGGTCGAGCCTGCCACCAAGGTAGCTGCCCTTGCCTGGAATCGAACCCAGACCCTTCACTCCGCAGGCAGGCGCTCTGTCCACCGAGCCAAACGGGCTGGGGTGATGCTATATTTCTTACATTTTACTTACCATACATAACCCAATTTCAGTGCCCAATTAAATAATATTTATTAAATTTATAATTATACGACAATCCCCACAATCCAATTTTAGAATATTTGCTCCCTCCCCCCCTTAAACTAACTCCTCATTCTTACCCCCAGCCCCCAGCGACCAGTCTACTTTCTCTGTCTCTAGAGCTACCTTTTATGGACACGTCATAAAGGCAGAATTACACTATGTGTGGCCTTTTACATCCGACTTCTTTCACAAAAGCATCATGTGGGGGATTTTTAAATCCTCACCCAAGGAGGATATGTTTTTTATTGATGGGGGGGGGAGAGAGAGATCGGACATCAATTGGCTGCCTCCCAAACAGACCCCGACTGGGGCTCGAACCTGCAGTCTAGGTATGTACGCTGACAGGGAATCAAACCCACAACTTTTTTGGTGTGTGGGACAACACTCCAACCACTGAGCCACCTGGCCCGGGCAGAAGCATAGTGTTTTTGAGGTTCATTCCTGCTGTAGCGTGTGTTAGAACCCCTTTTTATTGCTGAGTAGCTCCCCAATGTGTGGAAATACCACCGTGTATCCGTTCACATTCGGGTTGCCCCCACTTCTCAGTTACTATAAATAATAGTTATGGATATTTGCATACAAGTCTTCGTATGGACATGACTGTTCATGTTAAAAGTAGAATTTCCAGGTCACATGGTAAATTCGTGTTTGACTTTTGAAGAAACTGCCAAACTGTTGGCTAAGCTGGCCATACTGTACCACTTTACATTGCCATTAATGTCCATGTTGTAAATGAGGAAAGTGAGAGACAGGGAATTTAAGTGAGATCTGCCCAAGGTCACATTGCTAGCAAGTGTCAGAGCCGGGACTCAACCCAGGTCCCAAGTCCACGCTCATAACCAAGAGCCTGTCTACCCCATGACAATGAACTACAGAGGGAAGCCATTTCTTGCCCTGCCACACCGTAGCCACCGCCATTTTTGCCTGTCTCGCTTCTAGAATCTCCTAAGGCAGGATCTGGGTTCCAGACCAGCAGGGATGCATCACCCCTTAACCATGCCCACACTGTGCTCTCTACTCCTACAACGGTGCACCTAGAGTTAACAGCTAAAAGTTCTGGGTTCGGATGGGCCTAGGCATACTGCAGACTCATCATTTTACCAGCTGTGTGATTTGGGGGCCAGTTACCTAACCCCTGCTTTAGTGTCTTCATCTGTAAAACAGAAATAGCATCTTCCTTCATACAATTAAAAGTGTTTATGTAGAGTCAATAATATTACAGTAACTATTCATGGTGCCAGGTGGGTACTGGAAATATCAGGGGAAACACTTTGTGGTTTGGTTTTGTTGGGGGTTTTTACATATATTTTTATTGATTTCAGAGAGGAAGGAAGAGAAAGAAACCAAACAGCTGCCTCCTGTACACCCCTCACTGCGGGTCAACTGGGATCCAGCTCAAAACCCAGGCAAGCGCCCTGACCAAGAATCCAACCGCTGACCTCTTGGTGCATGGAAGGACGCTCAACCAACTGAGCCACACCGGCCGGGCTTAACTCTCTGTTGACCTGTACTTTCCTCCTTTAGCTCTTCTTGTTTTCTCCTTGCAACTTATTCGCTGAAGGTACTAGACTGTCATAGATTTCCCACAGTCTGGAACTGGTTGATCATAATTACAGGGTGTCCTGTAATTAAGTAATGTTTATTCAATAACATTTATTAAACATCTATGCACGGGATTGCCACATTTAATACAAGAAATACAGAACATTTATGCAAAAAAAAAGTATTTATTGTTTCTCCGGAATTCACATGTAACTGGACATCCTGCATTTCAGCTGGCAGCCCTATGTGCCTAGCTAGTGTTGGAGGCACAGTGATGAGCAAAACAAACAAACCCCCCACCCTGAAGCTTATGTTCCAGTAAACGAGGGGCAGCCAGGTTATAGTCAAGCAGACAGTATTCCTCCCGGGGATACAGTGAGGAGTAAATGAGAAACCCATGGTTAGCGCCTGGTCCATGACGCCCTTGATAAATACAAGTGCTCTTGGCAGTGGCTTAGCCTTTTCCCCTTCTCCCGTTTCTTCCCTTTTCCCATCCCTGCTGCACATGCCCCGGCATTACTCCAGCCTCGCCCTCCTGCAGTACTTCCTTCGCATGTTTAGAACGAGTGCGTTCATCTATTTATTCACAGTCACTGAGCATCCGCCTTGTAGCTAGCCCCGGGCCAGGCCCTGGAGCCTCAGAAATGGTGGAGACACAGTCTGGTGGGAGAGGTGGGTGTTACGGCTCATCTGAGGAGTAGCAATAGAGGAATGACCATCGCCCAGACTGGGTGACCTTGAGGAGGGAAGTCTTTTCAGAGAGGGTAACCTTCCACGTAGGTTCTAAAGATGAGCAGGGCCACACAAAGGAGGCATGAGAGACGCGTTCCAGCGGCAAGCAAGTGCCGGTCCTGTTGCTGCCACCTGCAGCCATCAACAGCCACCTCCTCCTGTTAAGTGGAGAGGATGCCCTGGCAGTGGCCCTGTCCCATCTGCCCTCTCAGAGTCGTCCTGCATCTCTCTTGTGTCTCTCCCCTTAAAAAGCCAGATCTTCCCTGGACCCTGTAGGCTCCAGCCCCCATCCCTCCTCCCCTTCATAGCCACACTTCCCACAACAGCTGTCTAGACACTGTCTTCCTTTTCTCACTTCCCACTAACTCCTCAACCCACTTCCATCTGCTTCTACCTCCACTGCCACCAGAATAGCTCTCGCTGAGGCCCCAGTGGCCTCCGTCTCTTTAAAACTGGCCGGCTCTTCTCAGCCCTTCCATCTTGACCCCTCAACAGGATCCCACATGATTGGCCACTTCCTCTTTCTAGGAACTTTCCAGTCCCCTGCCTTCCAGGTGCCTTGCTCTCCTGGTGTCTTCCTGCCTCGCTCTGTTTCCCTGGGTCTTCAGCACAGGCTCATGCTCCCTCCCTCAGCCCAAATGGCGGGGTTTCTCAAGGTTCAGTGCAGAACGTCTCCCTTCTCTCTCTGGACAGCCTCCGGTGCCCACTCCACAATTACCATCCGGCCACCGGGGAGCTCAGCCCACGCTGCTCCTCTCAGCTCCGTCCTGACACCTGGCTGCCCACTCAGCTCCTATTCGGACATCTCAGAAGCCCAGCAAGCCATCAGGGACCCCCCTCCCCTGCCACACTGTCCATTTCCAAGGAAAACTGTCCCAGTATATGGCTCCTGCATCCACCCACTTCCACAGCCAGGGGTCATCCTGGCACCTCTCAGCCAACGCCTCAGCCAGTCCTGTGCTCACGACACTCCATGTCTGTCTCCCCAGCTCCATTCCAGCCCACTCCAGCAGCCCCCCCACACACACACATCCTGCCATGCCCTCTGCATAGCCACCTGTTATCTCTCTAAACCACAAACTGGGTTGTGTTACACCCCCACCCACCCATCCACTCCCATTGAAAACCGTTTCATGTCTCCCCCTCGCTTCAGAATGAGGAGGGCAATCACTCACTCGACTCGCAGGTGAATCTGGCAACGGGTTCCCTCCCCTCCACCTCCCATGTGCTCTCCCCTCTCCCTTCAGCCACCCCGATTACCTTTAGACCCCAAAGCAACAAGATCCCGCCTCGCCCTCCTTAGCACATACTGTTCCTCCTGACTGTGCACTTCCGCCCACTGCCCTTCTCCTGTGCCTGGCCCACAGCCGCTCCCATTCGGAGCTCCCCTGAATCACTTCTGCCTCAGAGAAAACCTCTCCCACCCCTGCGGGCTGTGGCCAGGTCAGCTTCCACCATCATCTCCCCTCGAGACCTGTGCTCCTTCCTTCATGCGTTTTCATTCGCTTGTCACTGTTCATAGATCAGTGTGATGAACTGACTAGTCGCTTCTCCGCTGCCACACTTCTCCATGTTCCAGGGAGATAAGGACCACATTGGATTTTGCCTTAGCTCAGGGATGCGTACATAGTTGGCACTCAAATCCATATTTTAAATTTTTTCATTGTACACATTGCAAACTGAAGGGGGGAAAAAGTAGGGAATCGCCCTAGCCGGTTTGACACAGTGGATAGAGCATCAGCCTGCGGATTCAAGGGACCCAGGTTCAATTCCGGTCAAGGGCATGTACCTTGGTTGTGGGCTCAACCCCTGTGGGGAGTGTGCTGGAGGCAGCTGATCGATGTTTCTCTCTCATCGATGTTTCTAACTCTCTATCCCTCTCCCTTCCTCTCTGTAAAAAATCAATAAAATATATACATATTTTTAAAAAGTAGAGAATGCTGAAATGAACCCCATATGCCCATTACCTAGACAGGTAGTCATGGTCATCGTTATTAACATCTTAGCACATTTATCATTTTTACTGGACTATGTTCAAGTGATTTAGAATTTTCATGACCGTTTGCTCCTAAATACTTCAGGAAGTTTTCTTACTACAATATTATAACCACACCTTACAAAATTAACAAGAACTCCTTAAAATCATCTAAGAACCAGCCCATATTCAAATTTCCCTAATGGTGCCCCCCCCAAATGCTTCTTTCACACTTGGATTGTTCCCACCAGGATCTAGATAAGATCTTCGCGTTGCATTTGGTTGTATCTCTTAAGCCTCATGTAAATCTAGAGTATCGCTTCTCCCTTATGCACTGAGTTGTTGAATTGCTAAATAAAGTATTTTAAGTAAATTGCACACACCATGTCCCACCTTCTAGATTTGCCTGATTGCTTTCTAGTTGTGTTGTGTGCTCTCTGCTTCCTGTCAACTGGAAATTAGATCTACAGGCTTGATTAAATTCAGGCTGACAGGCAAGTACTTCCTGACGATGCTTCCTCCATGCCTGACCCACTGCCAGCTCCACTCCGATGCTGATTGGCGGGCTCCCCTGATGACAGCTGATTCCTTGACTGAGAAGTTTCTTCTTTAGGACCAGCAAGTACTCTGTAAGACAATACTTTGAAATGACTATGTTTTCATTTTTTTACTGTTTTGTTAAAGAGTGTCTTATTGATTTTTATTCTTTTTTTAAAAATATATTTTATTGATTTTTTACAGAGAGGAAGAGAGAGGGATAGAGAGTCAGAAACATCGATGAGAGAGAAACATCGATCAGCCGCCTCCTGCACACTCCCTACTGGGGATGTGCCCGCAACCCAGGTACATGCCCTTGACCAGAATCGAACCTGGGACCCTTCAGTCCACAGGCCAACGCTCTATCCACTGAGCCAAACCGGTTAGGGCTCCTATTGATTTTTAGAGAGGATGTGAGAGAGAAACATCAGTCAGCTGCTTCCCCCTACAACCCCCACTGGGGGATCAAGCCTGCAACCCTGGCATGTGCCCTGACCTGAATCAGCAACCCTTCCGTGCACAGGACAATGCCACACCTGCCAGGGCAAATGGACTATGTTTTTGGTCAATGAACGGGGGAGGTCAGTGTGGCTGAGCGGTGTGGTGAGGGCAGTGGGTGAGAACCAGAGCAAAGAGGTCATAGGCCTTGATAAGAAATTTGGACTTTATCCTGTAGGACGGGCCATTACCAACCACTTTTAAGCAAAGGAAGTCATGTGATCACACTTGGCCAGGGGAAAGGGTGAGGAAGCATGAAGCGAACAAAGAAGGAGCATTTCCTGAGCACTCAGCCTGAGCCTAGCTCTCTGCTAGGTGTTTGGCACACTTAGCCTAAGGGCAATGTGCTCAGTGTTGGAAAGAAAAACCCTATTTTACGGATGAGGAAAATGGGGGCTCAGACTCAGTCACTCGCCCGGGGTCGCAGCAAAGGATGGTGAGGACCTCAGGAAAGCAGTGACGACCTCAGGAAAGCAGTGACCAGGAAGTGCGGACAGGTATTCCAGGCAGAATCAGCAGCACTCGGAAGCAACTGGCCACAGGGAGGCGGGAACGGGAGGTCGGCTGATGCTGACTTCACAGGTGGGATGCAGGAAGAGACAAGCAGGTTGGAGGGGCAGATAATGAGCTGAGGCTCCCAGCTGCCCAGATGCCTCCAAGCCGCTCCGCTAAGAAATGATGTTTGTAACATGACGATGTCTATAAACTGGCTTCCGGCATGACTCGTTAATTAGCTTAAGTTATCCCTCCTTGGCGTTTCGTTCAAAGCAAGGACACTCTTCCATTCATCCTGATGAGGCCTGTTTTCTGAGTTTCGGGGTGAGCGTGAACCTGGAGCTTGTGATCTGCCACTTGGCTTGAGGGGGCCAGAGACGGAAGCCATAGGGGGGTAGGTGGGCTGTCTGTTCTCTCAGCTAGAGTCTGTCTGTCGCTGGGGTGTGGGCTCCCCTTCAGATAAAGAGCTGCCTGAGGGTGGAGTCCTGGAACCGGTCAGTCAGTGCCCAGCACACACAGATGTGGTCCAGAGATTGGTTCCAGGAGCCCCACGGAGGATATAGTGACAAGGAAGATGGTCAGGTGGGTGCCAGCTGCCAAGGTCAGCTGCAAGGATGCTTAGGGCTGAAAGAGGACTGTGTTTAGAGAAATCAGAGAAACTTAAAAGTGTTGACATGGTAGATTTTTTTAAAATATATTTTATTGATTTTTTTTTTTTTTTTACAGAGAGGGAGAGGGATAGAGAGTTAGAAACATTGATGAGAGAGAAACATCGATCAGCTGCTTCCTGCACACCCTCTACTGGGGATGTGCTCACAACCAAGGTACATGCCCTTGACTGGAATCAAACCTGGGACCCTTCAGTCCGCAGGCCGATGCTCTATCCACTGAGCCAAACTGGTTAGGGCAGATTTTTTAAAAAATATGTTTTTATTGATTTCAGAGAGGAAGGGAAAGGGAGAGAGAAAAAAAAAAATCAACAATGAGAGAATCATTGATCAGTTGCCTCCTGCATGCCTCCTACTGGGGATCGAGCCCACAAGCTGGGCATGTACCCTGACCCGGAATCAAACCATGACCTCCTGGTTCATAGCCTAACGCTCAAACACTGAACTTGGCAGCTGATCCAGAGGGATGAGGAGATAAAGAGCTGAGAAGGACCCTCAAGTTTTATCTCAGAAGAGAGAGAAGTGAGACGGCACCTGCAAGGGGACAGGGAGATGCTGAGTACAGTTTGGGTCTCCATGAGCCAAATCTAAGCAGGAGTAGGCTGAGAAGACCTGGGAGAGGAGGTCTAGGACGAGAGAGTAGTCGAGACTAAGTCATGGGCACACAAGTCAAGGCAGAAACTACAAACGTGGGTAAGCTCTTCCTGAGAGAGTCATGTGGGTCCAGATGGGATGGGCAGGGGAACAGGACCTCAGCAAAGGCGGCTGAGAAATGTGAGGTGAGAGGTGCAGGCAGGTCACGGGGATGCAATGCCATGGAGAGATTAAGTAGGACAATGACCGAAACGTTACTGGCCTTAGTGATTCTGAATGAACCAGTCAGGGGCCTAGGAAACGGGCTCTGACTTATTAGCAGAGAGAGAGAGAGAGAGAGAGAGAGAGAGAGAGAGAGAGAGACAGAGAGAGAGAGAGATTGAGAAATGGTGGAGACCATGTGGGGGTGGAGCCAAGGAAGCAAAAAGCAGAGCTGTCTCAGCGGGGCCTGGCACAGGGCACCACACCGCTGGCACCCCTAACAAAGCCATCAAGAGGGATCCCACCTGCCTCTGCTCTGGCTACTTGCCCCTCAGAGCAGAGCACGAAGGCATCAGATTGGCAGGCCTGAGGTCACAGGCCCACACCCCGGAGGCTGAGTTCCTTCTTTCAGTAAACATTCCTTGAGCCCCTCCTCTGTGCCAAGCAGAGGTCTAGGCCCTTGAAAACAGCAACAAAGCCCACAAAAGTCCTTGCCTTCAGGGCCCTGACATTAGAGGGGAAAGACTGACGATGAACAACACACATAAACCTGTGCGTGCTGTAGGAGTACGTGTAAGGAGTGAGCAGGAAGGGTGCAGGGTGCAGTTCTACAGGATGCGGTCCAGGAGAGCCTGATGGCAGGCAGGAGTGTGCCCCGCGTGCCCAGGAAGCAGCACAGCACGGGAGCCGGTGGTGTGGCTGCAGCACCCGAGCGAGGGGGAGGGCGAGGGCGAGGGCAGTGGACTGGATAGGACCTCGTAAGCCCCTGTAAGAACCTGGGCTTCACACTGAGGACAGTGGGAACTCTGCGAGGACTTGGACGCCAGGGGTGACCTCACCATCCTACAGGTTTTTGTTCGTTTGTTTGTTTTGTTGGGGGGGGGTTGCCTCTTTAAATATATTTTATTGATTTTTTATAGAGAGGAAGGGAGAGGGATAGAGAGGTAGAAACATCAATGAGAGAGAGACATCGATCAGCTGCCTCCTGCACTGGGGATGTGCCCGCAACCAAGGTACATGCCCTTGACTGGAGTCGAACCTGGGACCCTTCAGTCCACAGGCTGACTCTCTACCCACTGAGCCAAACCAGCTAGAGCCCACCCGACCGTTTAATAGGATCCCATGCACACAGAGGTCACTGGTTTGATTCCCTGATTCCAGGCCAGGGGTTGTGGACTCCATCCCCAGCAGCGGGCAGCCGGTCCATGATTCTCTCTCATCACTGATGTTTCTAGCTCTCTCTCTCCCTCTCCTTTCCTCTTTGAAAGCAATAATATTTTTAATTTTAAATAAATAATACATGCTATCAAGTAGAGAACGTCTTACACATACATTCATCTGTCCCCAGCCTGGCCCACCCAAGCTCTTGTGCTGGGGACTGTCCCAAAAAACGGGGGCCAGGCCTCACGGCCCTCATATCCTCCACTGCGGTCCGTCTCCCTCTAGCTTACCACCCAGCCCCCAGGAAGGTTGTCAAAACCCACATTGTCTTCCTCTCCTCCAGCTGCAATCCACATCACCTCCCTCCATCATGCAGGACCAGCCACCCCTCTCTGAGACACCTGCCCCGTAGCCACACCCTGCCCCTTCCTCTCTCCTCCCTGGTTTCCACGGCACCGCTTTTTCTAGGGTTCCGTCTCTGGACACTGTTTCTCATGCCCCTTCCTGGCTTCCCTCCCGTCCCCCCTCATAAGTGCAGGCGTTACGTGGGCCTTGGCCTTCTGCTCTGCGCACCGGCAAGCCTCTTGCGTGATCTCACGTGGCTTCAGTCACCACCTGTTACTGACGGTGCTCAAAGATACTTTTCCAGCGCATCAAGAATATGGCAGAAGAGGCAGACAGACTATTCCATGTGCTTCGAAAGCGCTATCCAGCCCTCTTCTGGGACAGTCCACTGTGCCTCGAAGTCAGCAAGCCCTGACCCGGACTCATCACCTCTCTCCTCCTCCTGCTCCTGCTCCCTTCTTTAGGAGTCAGAAACAGGAGTCACCCTCCCGCCCATGACAGCCAAATGCCAATTACCCCTTCTTTAGATTTCAGCCCCTGCGCCTCCCCTCTCTCTATCCCCGTTGATACGCCAGTCTAGGTCCCCTTCCGCACTCCCAGAGACTCAAACATTCATCCATTCACTGAGCATTAACTGAGCATCTACTATGTGCCAGAAGCTTGAGATACATCAGTGAACACAACACATAAAAATCCCTGCCCTGGGAAACGTACATTCTGGCACTTGCAATCATTTCAGAAGTTGTTCCATATTCCACCTTAAGCCCTCTGGCTGCCAACTCCACCCCCGCCACAGGGAACTGTGCAACATGTGTATCTACTCAGCATCTTCCTCAGGACCTCAGGATCCTGGGGTCAAGTCTGAGAGGTGCCCTGATCCCTTCCCTCCCGTCTACTCTCATCTCACTAGGCTGGAGCTCCTTCTCCAGGGCTCCCTCTGTTTGTGGTCCATCCTCCATCATAACACATATCCACTATATGGTGCGGTTTGCCCGACCATCAGGAAACCTTTCCTCTCCACTCTGAGTGCCTGCAGGGCTGTAACCGCTTTGCACCCCCGTGCCTGGCCCGTTATCTGGCACATAGTGGGGGTCAACAAATAGTGGTGGCCTAAATAAATGGCAGTGGATTTGCAGTACTGTCACCCAGGGAGAGGACTGGGGAGAGGGAGAGAGTGAGCTCTGAACTAGCCTCAGACCAGCCCCCTTCATTCAGTCTGACCCTGTGCTTAAAGTCAAGGTTTAGATCCTGCTTCTGCACCTACTGGCTGTGTGCTCTGAGCTTGTTTCATTCCTGTGTAATGGGAACAGATCCTCACTGGTTTGGCTCAGTGGATAGAGTGCCAGCCTGTGGACTGAAGGGTCCCGGGTTCAATTCTGATCAAGGGCATATGCCTGGGTTGTGAGCTGGATCCCCAGCAGAGGGTGGGCAGGAGGCAGACAATCAATGATTCTCTGTCGTCATTGATGTTTCTCTCTCTCTCTCTCTCTCTCTCTCTCTCTCTCTCTCTCTCTCTCTCTCTCTCTCCCTCTGTATTAAAAATATATATAATGGGAACAAGAACAGGACCCATCTCAGTGTTGTTGCAAGGAGCATGCTGGGTGCTTAGCACAGGGCCCGGCACACTGGTTCTCCTAAAAAGCGAGCTGTTATCATCGCTATTGTCATCATCATCACCATCCCCACCACTGGTGGCCATCCTGGCCTGCTGATCCTCCCATCTCCCTAGCACTGTGTTCTGCTATTTCCTCCCTTCTCGTCGCCTTGTCCCAATGTGGCCCCCGCCACCCCCACCAGTGCCTGGAACTTTCCAGGCTGAGGTCACCAGGGACCTCCTCCTTCAGCCCCTCAATAGCATGTGACTCTGGCATTGCTTCCTCCTCTTTAAAAAGATGTTTTTTATTGACTTCAGAGAGAGGAAGCAAGTGGGAGAAGGACACAAACTCCTCGGCAAAATAGCCAAGTTCCCCCTTAATCTGGCTTTTGCCTCACAGTCAGCCTCTAGCCAACCCCCTCCTGCTCTCCTGCTACACATACTACCATGTCGTTGACATGATGCACAAGACTTCTCCAAAGGCTGCTTCTGGCCTCATTTTCCTTCATCACAGATACAGGCGAAAGTCCTGAGCTAAAGGTTACAGTGTCCCTGCCGAGGGATGTAAGGCGTCTGACTGTATCGCTCACCTATGCATCATGAAGTGAAGCTTATGGTGTGCCTTTCTTCTTATTTAACTTCAACGCACACTTTGCTGTTTCCTACCTCTGTGCCTATTTATTTTTTAATTGATTGATCTAAGAGGGAGGGAGAGAGGGAGAGAAGCATCCATGTGTTGTCCCACTTGTTCTGCATTTATTGGTTGACTCTTGTAAGTGCCCTGACTGGGGATCGAACTCGCAACCTTGGCATACTGGGACGATGCTCTAACCTACTAAGCTACCTGGCCAGGGCTCTACCTCTGTATCTTTGAGCATGCTGTCTCTCCCCCGCCCTCACTACCCCCAAAAAATGCTCTCCTGCTCTTTATTTGCCTGCAGACCCTCCTTCACCTACTTGGTCCTAGCTCAGGCCTTCCCTGACTCCATAAACACAGTTACTCCCTTCTTGCCTGAGTCAGGATCACTCTTAGAACTATCGCCCTGAATTGAAGTTATTTCTCTGTGTCTGTCACTCCCACCATCCCAAGTGCTTTTTATGTATCTACTATGGTCCACTGAAGATGACTCAATGAAGTGTTTGCTGAAAGACTAAATAAGACAACTTTTTTTTTTTTTTACAAATGTTTTTATTGATTTTAGAGAGAGGAAGGGAGAAACATCAATGATGACAGATAATCATTGATCGGGTGCCTCCTGCATGCCCCCTATTGGGAACTGAGCATGTGCCCTGACCAGGAACTGAATCAGGGACCTCTTGGTTCATGGGTCAACATTCAACCACTGAGCTACACTGGGCAAACAACACAACTTTTTCAATTTAAAAGATTAGACTTCAAGAGGAACTGGTGGAAAAGAGGAACACAGCAAGGCAAATTTGCTATTCATCTGTCATTCACCAGCTGGGAAACTTCCCCAAGAGCAGAGTCATCAACCACAGAATGTGAACCCCAAGGGAATTTCAAGATCCAGCCCCCTGACCAAATGCCAGAGAGGGCAACTGCTTTGCCTAAGGTCACACAACTGGCTGGGAACAGGGCTGGAACTAGATTCCAGGTAACTATGGGAAAAGTTTGGGTAGATGGCTGCCTCACACCACGAACCTCTTCCTTTTTTATCCATCTTAACTCCCGAAAGGGCTCACTCACAACTCTTACAGCACTTGCTGGGACCTTGGCTGGCTAGAGCTGCCGAAGCCCTGTAGACTGGAGGACGGATCCAATTATCCCCATTTTACAGATTGACAAACCAAGGCAGCAAAGACTGTGTGTCGCACTGCTAGCTAATGGCAGAGGCAGGATTTGACATTAAGCATTTCGCTCTTTTTTAAAATATATATATTTTATTGATTTTTTACAGAGAGGAAGGGAGAGGGATAGAGAGTTAGAAACATCGATGAGAGAGAAACACTGATCAGCTGCCTCCTGCACACCCCCCACAGGGGATGTGCCTGCAACCAAGGTACATGCCCTTGACTGGAATGGAACCTGGGACGACTCAGTCCGCAGGCTGAGCTCTATCCACTGAGCCACACCGGTCAGGGCATTGTGCTCTTCTCCAGGAAAAAAACAAAAACACAAACCCACCCCTGCAGAGTCACTATTTACAATAATCTTGAGGACTGCACCCCTGATGCCTGGGGAATCCCCGCACTCCCACCAGTTCCTCTGAGTATCCATCCCACTTGCATAAGAAAGAACCAGAACACCCACCCTCACAACCCAACTAGGCCTAGGAGAGACCTCCTTGGAGTCATAACCTTTGCTGGGGAAATCACCCTCACCCTTCCCCGTGCAGGCAACTTGACAATGTCATTGCTCACTTGGCATCACCTTCCGCATTCTGAGACGGGAAACCGAGGGTCAGAGATGAGACATTAGTGCTTAGGCCTGCGGACTGAAGGGCCCCAGTTTTGATTCCGGTCAAGGGCACATGCCCGGGTTTGGGGTTCGATCCCCAGTAGAGGGTGGGCAGGAGGCAGCCAATCAATAATTCCCTCTCATCACTGATGTGTTCTCTCTCTTTCTCCCCCTTCCTCTCTGAAACCAATAAAAAAAATTTTTTTTAAAGAAGACATGAGTCACCCATGGTCAAAGCCAGTAAGTAGCGAGGATGGGTCTCGAACCCAGGCCTATCCGGCTCTAGCATCCCCTCTTTCTTTCTCTTAGGCCACGCCAGGCTCCCCTGCGCGGCCAGGTAAACCACCTGGAGCCGCTTCCTGGCTGGGTTACTTCGGGAAAGTAACTTAACCTCTCTGGGCACCCCCAAGGTCAGAAGCTGCGCTTTCGGGGAAGCAATCCGTATGCAAAAGAGACGCAAGACGAGACGCCTGTCCGCGGGCGGGCGCCAGCGCCGTCCTTTCCCGGAGCTCGGGGCTTTCTAACGGGAGGGTGTGTCTCCGGCCCCGGGACCTGCGCAGCCAGCCCCCCGGCCGCTGGCAGAAGCGAAACCTCAACCCCCTCCGGCCTCCCCCGCTCGCTTCCGGGAACCGGCGGGCCAGGCTTCGTGGAAACGCGCGCCGCGGCGGCCGGCTCGAGCGCAGGGACCGCCCGGACCACAGCCCGCATCCCGGGCCGGCAGCTGCGGGGGCCGGCGCGGTCGGGCCCGAGCAGCAGCGTGACGCGCGCTTCCGCCCCGCTCAGCTCCGGCGGCGGCCCCACAATCCCCTTCTGGCTCCGGGGACGGGCGGGCGGGCGGGCGGGCGGGGCGGGGCGGGGCGGGGCGGGGCGGGCCGAGCGGGCGGAAATAATTTTCTGTTTGGTCCTCGCTGCCCCAGTCCCTTCGCCGCGGGTCGGGCGGGGGTGCGGGAGGCGGGAAGAGGGAGCGGGAACGCGCTGCCCTGGCGAGCTTAGAGGGGAGGGCCGGGGGCGAGCAGGACTGAGCGCCTACTGTGTGCTTCAGCGCTTTACGGAAGGGTTTCCGTTCAGTCTTCCCCGCTGCTCTTCCCCTGACGCCCGCCTCTACGAGGGACAAGCTGAGCTCTGAGACGTGAAGCCACCCCCTGGCCAGGAACTGCACACCCGGGGTCAGCGCTCAGTTACACCAAAGGGGGCACGAGGACTCGGAACCATTTGTTGGCTGTGTCCTGCTCGTGCTTCTCAAAAAATAAAAAATGTGCATAGGCGCATAGTAAGTGCGCAGAAAAATGTTGGAAACTGAGGAATGCGTTTGACAGCTCAGCCTTGGGAGTACTGGCCGCGAATCCAGCTCAGCTCAGCTCGAGGGCCGCCGGGTTCCCCCAGACCTCCGAGGGGAACTTGTGCGATGGAGGGCCGGGCGGACGTCCCATGTGGACACAGGCACTCGGCGAACAGGTGGTGGTGATGGAGCCGCAGCCCTAGCGGAGGACGGGCCGGGTTCAACCCCCCGCACCGCCTCTTCCAGGCTGTGTGACGTCGGGCAGGTCATTCCATCCGCAGGGGCCGATTACTCCGCCTGTAAAATGGGGACAGTGATACCCACCCCGAGGCTGTGGGAAGGAGCAAACGAAACCATGTTCCCAATACGCTCGCTAACGCGCAAGTGTCGTCGCGCGTCCATCCCACGGGTTCCCGGCGGGGCCGGTGCACCGGGTGCGGACCCGAGACGAGAGCTCCTCGGTCGCCGCCTCCTGGTCGCAGGGACCGACAGGCCTCCCAGTGACCCTCGTCCCGCGAAACCCTGACACTGCGGCCACCTCCACCGACCGCGGTCGGTCCCGAGAGCAAACCGTCCAACATTCCCAAACGGGCGAATGGCCAGGGCTGACATGTTGGCGCTTCACGTTCCCGACGTTTCGCTCTCATTTCCGGGGACTTCCCGGCTGCGTCTGGTTGAACTTTTCGTCCGAGCGAAGTGCACAGCGCAGACCAAGGAGCCCGCGCGCGGCAGTCCTCGCAGCGATCCCCACGGCAGGACCCCCCTCCCGCCAGCCCCCCGGCTGTCGGCCCCGCCCCGCCCGCTGAGACGGAACCCCTTCGTCCCGGCAGCCCTCCGGGACTCCGCGTCCCTGCTGGAGAAAGGGAAGGCGGTGGCCGCAGCCCAGAACTCAGCCTCCCCAACCTCCCCAACCTCTAGCTTTGCCGGGATTAAGGGAGCAAATCCCTGACGCCACAGACCAGGTCAAGGACAAGGTTTCCCCCGCCCTACACCCCTCTCCCGGGCGGGGATTCACCCCCTGCCTCTCCCGGATGAAAGGTACTAAATAGACGCGGAGGGAGGGGTGACGGCGGGCCCCGGCCCCTTGATGTTCCGGTTGAACAGGTGCTGGTGAAAAGGAGGCGGTCCCGGCGGAAGAGTCGGCCGGGGGGGTGGGGGGGCAGTGCGCGGAAGAGGGGGGCGTCCCCTCCAGTCTCAGTCCCCGGCGGGTCTTCCCTCCGCTCCGCTGCCCATCCCCCGCAGGAAGCGTTCCCGGCCGAGCGGCCTTTGAAGTGTCGCTGATGCCCCCCCAGAGCTGCCTTCTCTGCACCGCCACCCCACCTCCCAAAGAGGGGTGTGACCTTTGGTCTCTGCGGGCGTCAGCACCCCTTTAGGAAGTTGGGCGGGGGTGGGGGGGCGCTCAGATTTCGTCCCCTTGGCGCACACGGGTCTTGGGGATGAAGCCTTCGAGCTGACACCCCCTCTCTTCTTTCCAGATCCAATTTCAGGGGCTTTAACTCCTTGGCGGGGGAGGGGGGCGTGTGTGAGTCTGTTGTGTGTTTGTGTGCGGCCTGGAGGTCAAGGGTAGCTTGTCGGTGACCACTTCCGTAGGCGTGAGTCTCTATCCTGCGTGGGTCTCTAAGCGCTCCCGTGGGACGGGACCTGGGCTCGTCTCTCCCTGGGAGGGGCAGGTGGTGTGGCTGGAGGAGGCTGGGGGGAGGGTGTGTGTCTGGGTGCCTCGGGGTGTCTGTAAGGGGTGTCCGATGAGTCCTGGTGCGTGTGTGTCTGTGAGCTGGGTCGGAAGCTCCCCGAGGGCAGGAATACCTGTCTCATTCGCTGCGCTACCAGCGGCTGCACATAGCAAGCATTCAATAAACACTTGT
The DNA here is from genome assembly GCA_004026665.1 of Murina feae. Lineage (NCBI taxonomy): Eukaryota > Metazoa > Chordata > Mammalia > Chiroptera > Vespertilionidae > Murina > Murina feae. Next base: position 13,775 of record PVJC01007381.1, on the reverse strand, counting down.
CAAATGAATAAATGTCTGCGTGTCAGAGCCTTTACCCTACAGAATGGCCTCCGGGGAAAGGGCGCACGAACGGCCATCCAAACAGCCCCAGACCCGGCGGGGCGAGCGACTCACCTCGCCCCTGCTCCTCCCGGCGCCCCTTCCCCTGCTCTCCACCCCCAAGGTCCTTGGGGTTGAAGACCGGCCGCAGCAACCAAGAGCTGGGCGGGGGAGGCTGGAGACTCGGACCCGGGGCCGGGACCGAAAGACAGGCGCGGGGAGGGGGGGGGCTCAGGAGCGCCAAGTGAGAACTACGGAAGGAAAAGAAAGAGGGAGGGGAGCGCGGAGCGCGCGAGCGAAAAGCTCCCTACCAAGCCGGGCTTTGTTCCCTGAACCTGAGACTTTACCCGGCGGCGGGCGGCGGGCGGCGGGCGGCGGGCGGGCCGGGAGCGAGCAGGCGGAGGCGCGCGGCCATGGCTGCCGCGGCCGGGCAGGGGGGCCGGGAGGGCGGCGCGTGAGCGGGCGGCGCGGGGCGGGCGCCCGCGATGTGCCACTCGGCGCCTCCCCCGCCGGGCCCGGGCTGCGCGGCGGCTGGGCGGCCCTGGTAGCTGGGCGCGCGGCGCGGAGGGGGCGAACCCGGCGCGCGACTCTCATTGTTGGGGGGCGGGGGGGCCCGTCGGGGCATGAGGGCGAGAGCACGGCGGGGGGGGCGGCCAGACCGAGCGAACGAGAAGGAGGAGGAGGAGGAGGAGGACGCCGAGGAGGAGGAAGGAGGAGGCAAAGAAAAGAAGCGGCGGCGGCGGCGGCGGAGGAGGAGGAGGGAGCGAGGAGGCGCGCGGCCCCCCGCTCCCTCCCTCCCCCCCTGACCCCCGACCCCCGCCGGCCGGCCCCCCGCCCCAGCCCCGGAGGGAGCTCATGGGAGTATGAAGGAGATGGTAGGAGGCTGCTGCGTATGTTCGGACGAGAGGGGCTGGGCCGAGAACCCGCTGGTCTACTGTGATGGGCACGCGTGCAGCGTGGCTGTCCACCAAGGTACAGGGGTGGCCCGCGGGGGGCGGCGGGACCCCGGGGCGGCGCGCGCAGGGCGCCCTCGGCCGCGCCCTCCGGAGACCTCCCGGGGCTCGGGCGCCCCTCCCCCACCCCACCTGAAGGGAAGGGAGGTGTCGGGGGGCTCCCCCCGCCCTGTCCTGGAGGACCGGGTCAGGCATTGTTTTCTCGCCTATTGTTCCAGTCCCGCGCCCCCCACCCCAAGTTGAGGGAGTTTGGAGACAGTCGGGGGCAGCGCGTACACACTCTGCGCCCGGAACCGCCGGTGTCCGGGCTGTTGCGGGAATGTTTACCTACGAGGTGTCCCCTCCTGCCGGGTTATTTTGGTCCCGGCTCCGGGAGGGAGAGGTCAAGGGGGAGTCACCCCCCTTCCCGCTTCCGGATGCTGGGAGGAGCGTGTTGGGAGGGAGGAGAAGGGTCCCCGGGGAGAAGGGACTCCTAGGATCCTCCCGGGAAGGGCTTCGGAGAGGAGCGAGGTGGTGCAAGGGGCCGGGATCGACAGGGAGGTTTGGAGTTTCCCCCAGCAGCACATGGCTCGGGAGTTAACTCCTTGAGGAATCTTGCCGAGGGCGCAGGCTGGCATCTCCCGCCTGCCTGGCACAGCGGCGCCCCCTCCTCCCTGGGACAGCCCTTACGGTCGCGGTCCGCTCTTCCTGCCACTCCTGTAGGTTACCTGGACTGCACCTACCCCCGGCCTTGACTTTGGACCTGCCCTAGTATAGTGAGAGGCGGAAGATGAGGTTCCTGGACCCCCAACTTTTCGCCTCTTCCTTTACTGGCCCTTTAAGACACCCCCCCCCCTTAACAACACAAACGTGTTCGCCTATGGAAATGTTGTCCCTCTAGTTTTCTCTCTTGCGGATGATCTCCAGCAGAAACTGGGAAACAGGTCCAGAAAGGAGGGTCTTCTTAGACTAGAGTTTAAGGTCAAGGACCCAGACTTCCTGCCCCTCCTTGGAGTGCTTGGTTCTGTGGTTGAAGGCTGTCCCGTGCGCTGATGGGCGTTCTTTGTGGTCCTGCTGGCTAGTTAGTGACCCCCAGAGGAGCAGCCCCCCTACTGGGACTGGCACTAATCTTTTAGAGTCACGCCCTTCCCCCCTCCCCCTTACTCTGGGAAAAGCCACTGCTGACAAACTTGGTCCATGACTCTCCTCCCCACCCCCAGCTTGCTATGGCATCGTCCAGGTGCCCACAGGACCCTGGTTCTGCCGGAAATGTGAATCTCAGGAGCGAGCAGCCAGGGTGGTGAGTTGGAGACGCCCCTGCCCCCTCCCCCCCATACACCTGAGCATCTCCCCTGATTAGCTAGGGAACTCTGAGCATGAGACTGGGGTGGGACTGCCACACCGGACTTCCTGTTTCCTGCACACCTATCGTCTCCCCATCTCGCCCTCAGCTCATGACGCACTCTGCCCCACCTCAGGCAAGGGGCCTTTTATTTTTGTTTACTTGCTTGTTTGAACTTTTTATTATGGAAAGTTTCCAACCTCTACCAAAGTAGTGGGAATAGTCTAAGGAACCGTATGTTCCCATCGCACACCTTCGGCAGTTACTAGCTTGTGGCCAGTCCTGTTTGCTCTAGACCCCAACTGGTTCCCCCCTAGACAGCATATCATTTCCTCCTGGGGCCCTCTGTTTGGAGGCCTGTCAGCAGGTCCCACCCCTTTTGGAAAGGCCCTCCTCAATCCCTGTGCCTCCTTGCATTGGCAGAGGTGTGAGCTGTGCCCACACAAAGACGGGGCATTGAAGAGGACTGACAATGGAGGTGAGGTGGGGGGGCCTGAGCTCCAGGGTTCATCTGCTGAGATCAGCAAGGCCCCCTGAGCAGGGTCTGGGAAGGCAGGGGGACAGATATGTGTGTCTGTGTATGGGGGAGGGGTGTGCTCGATTTCCCTTCCCTTCCCATCTGATGGGAATCTGATGGGAAGGCCATGGAGGAGGGGGCTGCCTGCAGTGTGGGGCTGTGAGGGGTCCGGGTCTCGGACTTGCCTGAGGCCTGCCCCACACTGCCCCAGGTTGGGCCCATGTGGTGTGTGCCCTCTACATCCCTGAGGTGCAGTTTGCCAACGTGCTCACCATGGAGCCCATCGTGCTGCAGTATGTGCCTCATGATCGCTTCAACAAGGTCAGCGGCCCCTGCCATGCCCTCCTGCTAGTGCCCTCCCTAGCTGGGTCCCTCCACCTCTCTCTTCATCCCTTGTAACTTGATTCTGTCCAACGGACACTTTCAGGGAACTCAGGAAGTGAGTAGGCACCTTCTGCTGACAGACACACACACACTGTGGAATTCAAGCACTGCCAGGGGGTAGACCTTAGCGAGCAGTCGCTGAGTGCTGACTGGGTGTCAAACCCCGGGCAAGGTACCACCAGGCACCAGCGTTCAGTATTGATCAAAACAGATGGGCTCCCTCCCCCATGAGACTCACACTCTTGTGTGGGAAGACTGTAAATATCAATAAACAGGCAAATAACGTGAATGCAGTTTGTGATAAGTGCTGTGAAGAAAACAAGGTACTGAAATAAAGAACCCCTCGTCCGGGGCTTTCTTTAAATAAAGTGGTAAAGGAAAGAGACATTGAGGCTAAGACCAGGATGAGGAGGAGTCAGCCTTGCAGAGGGGGCAGTTCCAGGTTCAAGTCAGAGGCGAGAAGAAGCTCCCAGTGAGCAAGGGAGACGCAGGCCCCAAGGACTGTGCTCTCCACTACAGCAGCCGTCAGCCACATGCTGTGCACGTTAAGATTAAGTCCTATTTGAGGTTCAGGTCCTCAGCCACATTCCAAGTGCCCACGTGGTTCATGGCTACTGTATCGGACAGCGCAGCATAGAACATTTCCATCATCACAGAAAGTTCTCCCGGATAGCACTAACCTAGGGTAACGGGGGAAGGATGGCATTGAGGGGTCCCTTAGGTGGAAGGGAGGAGGGGACGACTGTGCTGTGTCCCGCAGACATGTTACATCTGTGAGGAGCAGGGCCGCGAGAGCAAGGCGGCCTCGGGAGCCTGCATGACCTGTAACCGCCATGGATGTCGACAAGCTTTCCATGTCACCTGGTGAGACCCCTGCCTGCCCCTGCCTCCCACTCCAGGGTTCCCTGGGACTCTCCGAGGTTTGCCATGGATGGCCACCCGATGGGCTGATCCTGGGCGCTGTCTCTTTGGTGATCATGGTAGTGCTTCCCTTGGATGGCCTTGGCTTTGCACCAGTGGGGGTCCAGGAGGGGAGAAGGTCAGAGGCTGGTCTGGTTTGTGGCCACACCCTTCTCAGGCTGACGTCTCTTGGTTAGCGCCCAGATGGCAGGCCTGCTGTGTGAGGAAGAGGTGCTGGAGGTTGACAATGTCAAGTACTGCGGCTACTGCAAGTACCACTTCAGCAAGATGGTGAGTCTCGTCTGCCTGGGCATGGATGGGTCAGCCAGCCACGGTTCGGAGGGTGTGGGTTCTGGGCCAAGCTGGTGCCTGCCCTTGAGGAACTCTTCACTGAATGAAGAGTAAACTGAGGTAGAGCCTGAGGGGTGTGAGCCAGAGTTAAACCTAGCAGTCCACCCACCTCCGGGAGACAGAGCTCTCCTGTTAGTCTGGGAGGCTTCGGAGAAGGGGTAGCACAGAGGTCAGTGGAGGTGGGACATTAAGAGCCGACATGTAGGGGTGGGGGCCTCCTGTGCCCCGGCCTCCGTACTAAGTTCTTTACATGTATTGTATGAACCTTCCAACAACCCTAAGAACGAGATGTACTGTATTTTTCCATTTTACAGATGAGTAAACTAAGACTCACTGAGGTCATGTAACTTATCTTACAGCATGAATGGGGTTCAAACAGAAAGTCTGATTTGAAAGCTCCTAAGAAAGGAACGCCAGGCAGCGGGACTGGCACCGGCCACGTCTTGAGAGGAGAAAGAATTTTTCGAGCAGCAGAACAGGGAGTTTGGTGGGGACAAAGTAGGAGAGAAGGCAAGAAAGAGCTCAGGCAGGGCCAGAGCTGGGCTTCCCTCTGCCTCAGGCTTCGGGGAGCCACAGAGAGCTCATGTTTGTTGGAAAGACCTGTGTGTTCCAGAAGCTGTGGGTGTCCTGGAGAGGTAGGCTGTGGCCAGACTAGAATTGCAGCTTGGACCTCACCCCCAGGCCACAGGCTTGTAAGGCTGCTTGTAAGCGGGAGGGTAACATGATCAGATTTGTTTTTTAGGGAAGATTACCCTGGCAGGCACAGGGAAGCCGGATCCAAAGGGCTGAGGCTGGCGGCTAGGAGACAGCTGCACAAGGGGAGGGGTGGGGGGATGAGGCTGGGCTCTAGAACGTTTCTAGGTAGACTTGCCTATGTGTGGGGGCAGCTGAGGAGGAGTTGAGGGTGGCAGATAAGATCCAGGCTCTCAATGCTGGGTGGATGGGCTTGAGCACCTGGGGATGTTATGAACAGGCTTGTGTAGGGTTAGCATCTGCCCTGGGCTACCCCAGGCAGTCCCTGTTTGTGCCTATTGCCCTGGTGTAATCATTAATAGTTCCCACTTTAAATTTCAACCATGTCCTGATTTGGATCCTAAGTTACACGGTCACCTTGGTTTCAGGGTTTGATGATAACTTAGGACAAGGTAGGGAGGTCAGTTTGGTTCATAGGAGGTGCCAAGTGGGAATGTTTAGGTTTGGTGGCTGTCAGACACCCGGGCAGGGTGGTGGTGCCAATTCCAGGTGTGTAAGGCTGGGGCTGGAATCTCCAGGAGCCTATCAGAGTAGGGAGGGTCAGGGTGTAAAGGGAACCATGAATGGGAGATCTTAAGAGCTTGGCATGTAGTAAGATTAGTGCCCGGGGGAGCGATTGGGTCAGACGAGGTCTGAATTAGTCCTTGGGTTTGGCAGTTGGGAGGCAGTGGGTGACCTTAGAGGAAGCAGCTGCAAGTCAGGGACAGGCGAAGCCATCACAGGGGGCCTGGGGTGTCTGTTAGCAGTGAAGAAAGGAAGAAGCAGGCCCTGGCTGGGGAGGCGGGGGGTGGAGGCAGCATGAGGGTCATTTGGGCTTTTGCTGTGGATGCTGACTTCCCCCTTCTTCAGGGCAGCAGTTCTGGGACAGAAGGAACCACTGTGTTTGGGGGGGGGGGCCTAGGAACAAGGGAGAAGGGAGAAGGGCTGATGGCTGGTGTGAGGTGTCTGGAGGGAAGGATGGGGTGTGGAGTGTAGAGGAGCAGGGGTTCCCACAAGGGTCCCCCATACATCCTCTGCCCTAGGAAAGGAGGCAGAGATGGACCTTGGCTCAGGCTGCCTGAGATGGGCCAAGAGGACACGAAATAGCTGGGTGGAGAGCGAGGGCCTGGACCCCAGTCCTACCTCCAGCATGCCTTGCTGTAGCCTGGCCTCTTCTGGGCCTCAGTGGTCATATCTGTGCACTGGACACGCTGGGGAAGCTCTAAGGAGTGCCCTTGATTGAGCAGAACACAAGGTTGAGAACACAAAGTCCTTCGGGATGGCCAGGCCAGGGGAAGGGGCCCCCAGGGTCCTTGACCTTCAGGAACCTTTTTCTAAGCCAATGAGAGGAGAGTTTGGCAACTCCTCTCAATTCTCTCCCCAGAAGACTTCCCGGCACAGCAGTGGGGGAGGCGGAGGAGCAACAGCCGCAGGAGGAAGCAGCGGCACAGGGGGCGGTGGCAGTGGCTTCATCGCTGGCCGGAGAAGCCGGTCAGCCTCGCCGTCCACCCAGCAGGAGAAGCACCCTTCCCACCATGAAAGGGCACAGAAGAAGGTAAAAGTCTTCTCCCTCTACCTGTCCTGCCACAAGCTCAGACCTCTTTCAAGAAGCCACCGCAAGGTGCCCCATGGCCAAGGAGCCTGCCCCATTCCCGCCACTGAGGGCGGGGAGGGGGCTGCGGAAGTGACCCGCGAGGATCACTGATGGCGAGGTGAGGGCCTGGCTTCCCTGGGGCTCTCGTGTTTGTGTGGTTCTTGCACTGTCATCCCCATGACATGGCAGTGGCCTCCCCATGACATGACAGCTCCCAATACGTGGTCCTGCACACATCTCCACAGTCTAGTCTTGTGTCAGCCCAGTTTGTAAGTGTACATGCCTGTGTCCCCTTGTGGCTCATGTCACAGTGCGCCAGGCTCCCATCCCTCTACACAGCTCTGTGTCCCTGGTGGACACCCTTGCAGGTGCATGCTCACGTGTGTGGTGCTCTGTGTCATGCATGATAATGGGACAGGATATTTTTAGCAGGCAGAATGGACGAGGGGCTGTTGGCTCTCAGAGGAACCTGCCTGAGCCACTTCGGTCCAGCCAAAGTCCCCCAGTCCCACCAGAGGGGGAGGTGACACCCACAAAGCCCATCCCAGAGAGGGGTCCGCCGTCCACATGCACATGTCATCTTTACCCCAAATGCCCCCCAATACCAATATCTGCTCACCTGTCCTTCTCCAGAGTCGAAAGGACAAGGAACGCCTTAAACAGAAGCACAAGAAGCGGCCTGACTCACCCTCCAGCATCCTCACCCCGCCCGTGGTCCCCACTGCTGACAAGGTATTGCTGCCCACAGCCCAGAGGGATGGCCACAGCAGCGGGAGGCAGGGTGTGAGGGGTCAGGGTGAGCCAGGGACCTGGGCACCCCCACAGCTTCAGGTTAATGTGCCTCTGCTCCCCACCGCAACCCCCTCTACTCCTCAGCCCCACCAATCATTTATCTTCAGGAGGGTAGGGGTGGGTGGGGAGTACCACTCTACCTGCTGGCTGCCAGATGTTCACTTCTGCCTCTGTCCAGACACTGAGCCTCAGCACTGGGCTCTTGTCTGTGGATACACACTCAGTTTTCTAATTCTCCAAGCTCTTGAGCCTATTCTCCAAGAGATAGGTAGAGAGGACCCCCTCTCTCGCATCCCCCTCCCCCTGCACCTCTTCTCCCTGTCAGGAAGATGCCCACAGCCTGTGACCTGACCAAAATCCTACCCTGTGTATGCTGGAGGGACTGAAAGTGTAGCCCATGGCAGATCCCTGACAACACCCCGAACCCGCCCCCCCCCCCCCCCCCCCCCCCCCCCCCCCCCCCCCCCCCCCCCCCCCCCCCCCCCCCCCCCCCCCGCCCATCTCACCTTCCCAGGAGGGGCATGATATGTCAGGCCTGTCTCCAGAAATGGGCAGTATCAGGATAAGCAAATAGCAGGCTCTTCCCCGAGGCCAGGGAGTCCCTAATCCAAGCCAGAGCAGCCCTCTCTGCCCCTCCTGCCAGCCTGCCTTCCCCAGGGGAGGTGAAAGGGGCCTGGAGAAACTGCTTCCTCCTGTGGCTAGTATTGCTCCATCCACTTACACTGCCTAAGTGGTTGGCAGAGCTCTGGGCATCTTATTAGCAGGAGGCTCAGCTCTCAGGTTTCTAGGGGGATGTTGCTGTGGCAACTACCCCAGTAACCTCTCCCTGCCCTGCTTTCCAAGACTCACCTGGAAAAGCTTGTCATCTCTGCTCTGTGCCCTTTCTCTGGGGCCTGCAGACAGGTAGAAAGAGAGGGCAGAGATCTGGGAGTAGCCCCCAGTGGCTGGGTAGTCCCTTGGACATGTTGGAGCACTCTGCTCATCCCCTCCACCCGCCCTCTCCTCCCCTGCCCTCAGAACCACATCTGGCTCCCTTCAGAACTCCAGCTGTTGAAAGAACAAAGAGGAGACAAGGGCTCCCCCCAGGGAGGGCAGCACGGGGTGGCTCTCATTCCCCCATCTATCCTCCCTCTGGCATTTGTTGGTTTAGCAGAGGTTCACGAATATCTGGTCTCCACCAGGAGGAGAAGCGCCATCCCTGGCAGTAATACGACGCTCTAACTCAGCCACCACATGCCAGCCTCTCTTCTAGAACGGGGATCTACAGCGTGTTTAATCATCAAAATAGTCCAGTTTTATTAACCCCATTTGATAAATGAAGAAACTGAGGTACAGAGAGGTTAAGTAATTTGTCTCAGTGCACAGCTAGGTAGTGGTGGAGTCAAGATTTGAATGCATGCAATGCTTGAAGACCTGTACTCTTCATCACCACAGTCAGTCTCTGAGTATATTACTGGCAGCCACAGCCATCAGAATCATCATTATTGACCCGCAGTATGTACTAGTATCTGGCATTATGTTCCTCATAACTCTCCAAACGGGCATAATTAGCCCCATAAGGACACGGAAGATCAGAGAGATGGAGAGACCATGAAACATAAACATGGCAGTAAATGCGGAGCCCATCCTCCTCCAGGCTCTGCCCTGCCACCCTCAGAGGTTATGGGGTCCCCAGGAATGGGGACTGTGTATTTCCATGGCAACTGTTGACATGGCTGATATGGGTACACAGTGCCCTGGAAATAAGAGGAGCATGGCTTATCCCACCCCAGGAGTCCAGAGTGGCTTCATGAAAGAGTGAGTGGACTTCCAAGCTGGGTTTTGGAGGAGGAGGAGTTTTCCAGGAAGCATAATAGGCTCTCCTGGCAGAGGGCTCGGCACTGCAAGCTCAGGTTGTCTAGGAAAGGTGCAGAGTGGCCAGGGAGTAGGGTGTCAGCCAGGTGGGGGCAGCCTGGGGAGAGCAAGGGGGGAATGGTGGTGACTGCAGGCCCCGCAGATGCGACCGGGCCCTCACCACTTCCCAACACAAGTCCAGCAAGTATTTCTTGAATGAATGAATGAATGAATGAATGAACAACTGAGTATATTAGTACAGACTCTGAGACTGTTTCCATCTCCTACCTGAGGTGAAGGACAGACAGCTTCTTGGGTTCAGAATGCTCAGCTCTCCTCGCACGAGGAGTCCCACAGCTGCTTCCCCATCTTCCTAGTCTGGGGACTGCCAGCTCCATCTTTCTGCCCGGACTCCTCCTTGAAGCTAATTCTGGACTCTCCCACTAAAGCCCAGGTCCTGTGTGCTCCTGCTCAGGGTAAACCCAGGCCCAGGCAGTTGGTCTCAAGCCTTCCTCTCTCCTCCCTTCTTCAGGCCTCCTCCTCAGCTTCCTCCTCCTCCCACCATGAGGCCAGCACTCAGGAGACCTCTGAGAGCAACAGGGACTCAAAGGGGAAAAAGTCTTCCAGCCATAGCCTGAGTCACAAGGGGAAGAAGCTGAGCAGTGGGAAAGGTGTGAGCAGTTTCACCTCCGCCTCCTCCTCCTCTTCCTCCTCCTCTTCTTCCTCCTCTGGGGGGCCCTTCCAGCCTGCAGGTGAGTGTGGGCAGGTGAGCCTCCTGGAGGAGGCTGGGAGTGGGACAGTCTCTGGCCCTCAGCTTTTCTAGCAAGGGCCTTTGCATATTAGTTTGCATTTCATTTTTTTTTGTGTATGTATGTTTTTTTTAATCCTCACCCGAGGACATTTTTCCATTGATTTTTAGAGAGAGTGGGAGGGGGAGAGACAGAGAGAGAGAAACATCAATGTGAGAGGGACTTGGATTGGTTGCCTCCCACACACGGACACCCCCCCCCCCACCGGCGCTGGGGATCAAGCCTGCAACTGAGGCACATGCCCAGAGTTGAACCCGGACCCTTTAGTCCATACTCTGACACTCTATCCACTGACCCAAACCGGTTAGGACTCCCATTTGCTTCTTAAATCGGTTCAGGTTAAAGATGGGGGAGCCCCACCAAATTATACTTCTCCAAACCCTTCCATTTTGAGCTGAAACTCTCCTCTCCTCCCACTTTATGGTAAGTGGGGGAGGGAGGTCACTCATCCTGGACACAGATAGTGGCAGAGCTGGGACAGGACACCAGGCTTCCCCAGCCCCTGACCAGAGCTCTCCCACTAGTGCATTCTGGGAGTGGCAGGGAGGGAGGGATCTGGGATGCAGCTGTAATTCTGTTTTCCTTCTGTGCAGTTTCGTCCCTGCAGAGCTCCCCTGACTTTTCTGCCTTCCCCAAGCTGGAGCAGCCAGAGGACGACAAGTACTCCAAGCCTGCACCCTCCACCCCTCCAGCTCCCCCCTCTCCCTCAGCTCCTGAGCCCCCCAAGACTGACCTCTTTGAGCAGAAGGTGGTCTTCTCGAGCTTTGGGCCGATCATGCGCTTCTCCACCACCACCTCCAGCTCAGGCCGGGCCCGGGCCCCATCCCCTGGAGACTATAAGTCTCCTCACCTCTCAGGGTCTGGGACCTCAGCAGGCACCCACAAGCGGATGCCCACACTGAGTGCTGCCCCTGCGCCCGCCGAAGAGACCCCTGAGACAGGCGTGAAGGAGAAGAAGCACAAAGCCAGCAAGAGGAGCCGACATGGGCCAGGCCGTCCCAAGGGCAGCCGGAATGAGGAGGGTGTTGGGGCCCCAGCTGCCCCCTCCCTGCCTGGTGCCCAGCTGGCTGGCTTTACCGCCACTGCTGCCTCACCCTTCTCAGGAGGTTCCCTGGTCAGTTCCGGCCTGGGTGGTCTGGCCTCGCGCACCTTTGGGCCTTCCGGAAGCCTGCCCAGCCTGAGCCTGGAGTCCCCCCTGCTAGGGGCAGGTTAGTGACCCTTTGGGATGGTGGGCATTGAGGGCCCAGCCAGTCTAGTGATGGAACAGAGGGATAAGCATGTAGTTAGAGGGGAATGTGATAGAAACTACTCCGAAGGACAGAGATGCAGGATGGAAGTGATGGTCATACCCATCTTCTGCATGGCTGTGGCAGGGGAGATTGTGTTAGAGTGTCAGTAGGACATGAAGAGTTTGGTTGGGATATTAGAATAGCTGGGGATTCCGAGGCTCGGGCAGGGCAGTCCAATAAGTAGTCTCGTCAAGCAGATACCACCCAGGCGACAAGTGACATCTGTGCACGGAGGCGGTTAGGCTGGTGCCAGATCCAGGCATGTTCTTGGGGAGGGGCTTGGTGACTGTCTGCTTCCCTCTGTGTCCTGTGCCTGTAGGCATCTACACCAGTAATAAGGACCCCATCTCCCACGGTGGTGGAATGCTGCGGGCTGTCTGCAGCACCCCCCTCTCTTCCAGCCTGCTGGGGCCCCCTGGGACCTCTGCCTTGCCCCGTCTCAGCCGCTCCCCATTCACCAGCACCCTCCCCTCCTCTTCTGCTTCTATCTCCACCACTCAGGTGAGGACTTACTCCTGGGCTCTTCCATCCCTGGGCAGGTGGGCTGGGGAGGGGGGTGGGGGGACAGGTTGCTAATGGCCCCAGCCCTCTTCTCCCTGTCGCTGGCCCGCTCTCCTCCCAGCACACCTGGTCCCCTCGCCCAGTAAGCACAGTGGTGCCCTAGATCTGAGAATAACCACCAGGCTGCACTCTACCTCCTTTCCCTCAGGTGTTTTCTCTGGCTGGCTCTACCTTTAGCCTCCCTTCCACCCACATCTTTGGAACCCCCATGGGTGTCGTTAACCCCCTCCTTACCCAAGCCGAGAGCAGCCACACAGGTATGTGAGTCTCTGACCCCATTCCCCTTTCTTCCCAAGGGTCTGAGGGGCACCCATCACACCTGCATGTCTCCCCCCCCCCAAAAAAAAAAAAAAAGATGGGAGGGCTTTCTGGCTGCCCCCTCCCTCTGGCCATTGCCCACCTTGCAAGAAATGTTTTCACACACCACGAACCAGGGTACACTTTCAGGTGAAAACCTGCTGAGGGGTTGGGACAGGGCAGGAAAGAATTCCTGCTCCATCTCATGGGAGAAAGGCAGAGAGATTAGTGCTCGGGGCAGTGGAAGTAGGGGAACTCTGGCCCCGACTCTGGCCCCAGTTCTTACCGCCGGAGTGTAGCTCCCAGCTGGCCTCAGGGCGAGTCCGCGATCAGCGGGTTCCTGCGATCCCACCGGCTGGGCCACCCGCTCCCGGGGGATGTGCGAGTTAAAGGGGCGGGTCCCAGGCGCCCCACCCTCTCCCTGGAGAGTCAGCCTCGCCCCAGAAAGCTGATTGGCGCAGACACACCACCTGGCCAGCCAGGGGGCGGGGCCTGCCACCCCGCCGCCGGTTCAGGTAGGCCTTCTTAAAGAGACCGGATCCAGAATTAAAGACGTGACACAGTAGGGTGACACCCCCCACCCCCACCCAGTAAGAATTCCGTTGCTTTTGCCATCTAATTTGTGAGCTCATGAATATAAAAAGTCATACAAAGCATAATAGCTGCAATGACTAAGGCTTCCTGCATGCAGCTTAACACTTCACATGTATTTGCCTTCATGTGTAAGCCTCGTGGCAGTCACTTCAGAGGTTAGCTGTGAGCCCAAGTCCGCGTTCCCCCCAGCACAGTCTAGACCAGTGGTTCTCAACCTTCCTCATGCCGCGCGACCCTTGAACACAGCCCCTCGCGCTGTGGTGACCCCCCAACCGTAAAATTGTTTCCGTTGCTACGTCGTAACGGTCCTGTTGCTACTGTTAGGAATCGCCATGTAAGTATCTGACATGCAGGATGGTCTCAGGCGACCCCTGGGAAAGGGTCCTTAGACCGCCGAAGGGGTCGCGACCCACAGGTTGAGAACCGCTGGTCTAGACCCAAATTTTCTATAGCATTAAGCTTCCGGGGAAGAGGGGTGAAGGCAGCCGCGCAGAGGCAGTCTTTCTGCCTAGAGAGGGAGAGACCAGATCCATGGCTGTACCTCCCAGGGCCCGTTTCCATGCTGGGGCTCCCAGCGCCGTAGGAGCCAGCGCTGGGCGTGGGAGGTCCCGGGGAAAGGGGTCTGTAAGGTGCCGGACCGCATGCCCACTTCCCGGGGGACCCAGCGGCCCACTGCGTCCGTTCCCCGCTGATCCCTGCCTCCCTTCTCCTTCCAAGAGCCAGACCTGGAGGACTGCAGCTTCCGGTGTCGGGGGACCTCCCCTCAGGAGAGTCTGTCTTCCATGTGAGGGAGGGGGCGGCGGCTGGGG
>PVJC01007380.1:0-51655 GCA_004026665.1 Murina feae | reverse complement strand
CCACAGAACTAGAGCAAACAGGAGGCTTCTGTTGCAACTGCCTGACTAGGCCGGCTGGACCTCTGCTCAAGTCAACACTGTTTCAATTATAGAAGCCACCGAGCTAAAGCAAACAGAAGGCTTCATTGCCTGCCTAGGTCTCTGCTCAAGGTTAGCCTCAGACCCTACACTTATAAGAACAGAGCTGCCTCACATGCAAATTTCTGTTCAAGCTCTAGGCTACATCCTCTCCTGGATGGTGCAGGCTCACAGCTCTCTCCTCACTCAGAGCTGAGGTCTCAAAGAAGGCAGAGCTGTGGTCTAGAAGAAGATGAGACTGCTAGGCCTTCTTCTGTGCCTGGTGACAGCTCCCCAAGTTGAGGGTCTCAGGGATCAGACAGGGGTCATGGGAAGGCTATGACTGCATGTGTCTGACAGGACTGATGCTTCTTTTGTCCACAGGTGTCCTGTCCCAGGTGCAGCTGCAGGAGTATGGCCCAGGAGTGGTGAAGCCCTCACAGATCCTCTCCTTCATCTGCACTGTCTCTGGATTCTCCTTAACGAGTTATGGTGTACACTGGATCCGCCAGGCTCCAGGAAAGGGGCTGGAGTGGGTTGGGGCTGTATGGACTGATGGAAGTAGCGACTATAACCCAACACTGAAATCCCGCCTCAGCATGACCAGGGACATGTCCAAGAGCCAAGATTACTTAACACTGAACACCATGAGAGCTGGGGACACAGCCATGTATTACTGTGCAAGAGACACAGTTGAGGGGAAGTCAGTGTGAGCCCAGACACAAACCTCCCTGAGGGAGACAGGAGAGCTAGGCTACAGGGGGAGTTCAGGACAATAGGGGGGGCTCAGGACCCACAGATTCTGTGTTGCAGCCACAGGAGCAGTTGCAGGTGGTGTTTATGGCTGTTTCCTCTGAGGGTCCTGGGTTTCTTCTCCATATTGAAGTTTCTCCCAGATTCCTTATAGACCTATGGTCCTGTGACTACCACTGATGGTTTTGCATTGTAACAGTTTTATTAAATTAGTAGGGACTTGTTCACATGCACCACAGGAGGCAGTTTTCTTTTAGAGGAAGAAAAATGCAGAGGGGTTGGTGAGCCTGAAGAAACTGACAGCACACAATCAAACTCTGTGACAATGAAATGTGGAACTTGCGTGAACCTCTCTGCATTCCAGGAAGGCCAGCAAGGCTGTGGGAGATGTCTTCAACCAGAACCGTCCTGCAGATGACGCTCAAGTCTCCCAGCAATGGACCTGCTTTAGTGTCACTGCTGAGCTCAGTCATGGTCTGGGAGTCATGCACAGCTGTGTCTTCAGCCAAATTCATGGTGGATTTCAGGGAGCAGCGGCTGGGACCTGTTCCTTGTGCTCCTGGTGTTGGAAGGAAAGAGGGTGCATTCTCAGGACAACACACTTTATGAGTTCTATACAAGGTAACATGGTTTTATTTCATTATCTTTGGTGGCACATTAAATAAATATGTGATCTGCAAACAACTGTAATTTCCACACTGACCCAAATTCACTGCCCCTTAGTTCTCTGAGGTGTCCTGTTGGCTGAGTGTAGCCTCTTACAGGAGGAATGTGTAATGTGGTGCAAAGTCTTGTTCTGTTCCCATTGGCTCCTCTCCATGCACAGAAACCATCAGGAATAATGTCATCCCATTCTTAAAAAAAAAAAAAAAAACCCTTCTCCTTTCTTCAGGTGGAAGAGCAGACATGTGTTTGAATGCTGAGCATCAGCTAGGCACTGGTCCTGTCCAAATAAGAGACCAGTCCCAGTATGTAGTTTACAGACAAGTCTTTCCCTGGGTGGAGACCTCGAGCTCCTCCCTTGTCAGTATATGTTGCTCAGATCTAACTGTGGGATGCAGAATTAGGATGCCTGTTTAGCTGCCACTGCTCAGGTCTAGGAAATTGCAAGTGGAAATTACAATGTGTTGTGTACTCCCTGTGAATATCAACAGTTGTGTTTATCAGTCCACTTATTTGTTGCTTAAGTTAGGAATTTGCCCCTGACTTTGCAGATGGGTGTAAATATCCCTCATGGATATAGATGCCAAAATCCTCAACAAAATCTTAGCAAAGCAGATCCAGCAGTACATCAGAAAGGTCATACACCATGACCAAGTAGGATTTATCCCAGGGAAACAAGGATGGTACAATATCTGCAAATCAATAAATGTGATACATGACATAAATAGATACAAAAAATCCACATAGCCATATAAGTTGATGTAGGAAAAGCATTTGACAAAATTCAACACCCATTTTTGATAAAAACTCTCAGCAAGATGGAAATAGAAGAATCATATCACAACATAATAAAAGCCATACATGACAAACCCACAGCCAATATCATACTTAATGGACAAAAACGAAAACCATTTCTTTTAAGAACAGGAACAAGACAGGGATTTCCACTCTCACCAATCCTGTTCAACATAGTACTGGAAGTATTAGCCATTGCGATTAGACAAGAAGAAGAAAAAAAAAGGCATCCAAATTGAAACGAAGAAGCAAAACTGTCCTTATTTGCAGATGACATGATATTGTACATAAAAAAAACCTAAAGACTCCATCAAAAAACTATCAGACTTAATGAATGAATTCAGAAATGTAGCAGGATACAAAATTAACACCAAAAAATCTATAGCATTTCTATACACCAATAGTGAACTTACAGAAAGAGAGACTAAAAAAGCAATCCCATTTACCATCACACCAAAAAAAAAAAAAAAAAGATACCTAGGAATAAACTTAACTAAAGAGGTAAAAGTCCTCTACTCAGAAAACTACAGGATGTTGAAAAAAGAGATAGAGGAAGACATAAACAGAGGGAAGTAAATACCGTGTTGACTGGTAGAATCAATATCACTAAAATGTCCATATTACTCAAAGCAATCTATAAATTCAATACACTTCCCATTAAAATTCCCAGGGCATATTTCACATACCTAGAACAAACTCTCCAAAACTTCATCAGGAATAAAAAAAGACACCCAATAGCTGCAGCATTCCTGAGAAAAAAGAACAAAGTAGATAGAATATCAATATTAGATATCAAGCTGTATTACAAAGCCACTGTTCACAAAATTGCCTGGTACTGGCACAAGAACAGACATATAGAGCATCGGAATAGAATAGAGAACCCTGAAATCTACCTGAACCAATATACTCAATTAATATTTGACAAAGGAGGCAAGAACATACTATGCAGCCTCTTCAACAAGTGGTGTTGGGAAAATTGGACAGATAGATGCAAAAAAATGAAACTAGACCAACAACTTACACCATACACAAAAATAAACTAAAAATGGATAAAGGACTTAAATGTAAGATGGGAAACCATAAAAATACTAGAGGGATTTAAAGGCAACAAAATCTCAGACTTATGCCGAAGCAATTTCTTCACCGATACAGCTCCTAGGGCATTGGAAACTAAAGAGAAAATAAACAAATGGGACTATATAAAAATAAAAGGCTTCTTCACAGCAAAAGAAACCATCAACAAAACAACAAGAAAGCCCACTGCATGGGAGAACATATTTGCCAATGTTATCACTGATAAATGTTTAATCTGCAACATTTATAGGGAACTCATACAACTTTACAAAAGGAAGCTAAACAATACAACCAAAAAATGGGAAAAGGACCTAAATAGACAACTTTCAAAAGAGGACATTCAGAAAGCCAAGAGGCATAGGAAAACATGCTCAAAGTCACTAATCATCTGAGAGATGCAAATAAAAATCAGGTATCATCTCACACCTGTCAGAATGGCTATCATCAACAAATCAACAAACAACAATCAACAAACAAGTGCTGGAGAGGATGTGGAGAAAAAGGAACCTTCCTGCACTGCTTGTGGGAATGCATATTGATGCAGCCACTATGGATGACAGTATGGTGTTTCCTCAAAAATTTAAAAATGGAACTACCATTTGACCCAGTGATCCCACTTCTAGGGATATATCCCAATAAGCCAGAAACACCAATCAGAAGGATAAATGCATCCCTATGTCCATAGCATCACAATTCACCATAGCTAAGATTTGGAAACAGCCTAAGTGCCCATCAGCAGATGAATGGATTAGAAAACGGTGGTACATCTACACAATGGAATACTATGCTGCTATAAAAAAGAAGGAATTTTTACCATTTACAACAGCATGGATGGAATTGGGAAGCATTATGCTAAGTGAAATAAGCCAATCATTGAAAGAAAAATACTACATGATCTCACTCATTTATGGATAATAAATACCATTATTAACTGATGAACAAAAATAGATACAGAGGCAGAGCAGCATCAAACAGACTGACAAACTATAGCGGGAAGGTGAAGGAGGTTTGCGGAAGGGAGGGTTTAAGAGATCAACTGAAGGTCTTGTATGCATGCATATAAGCATAACCAGTGGACACAAGACATGAGGGATAGGGGAAGCCAGGGGAAAGTCAAGGGGGGAAAAAGGAGACATATGCAATACTCTTTGTAATATTTAAGCAATAAAAAATTTTAAATAAATTAATTAATTTTAAAGAATAATTGAAGTAATAATCAAAGCCTCTCAGCAAAGGAAAGTCCAAGTCACACAGATTCAAGGGTGAATTCTATCAAAATTTCAAAGATAAAATAGTATTATTTTCAATCAGTTCTTCTCAAACAATTCCAAGAACTGCAAGAAGAGAGAAAACTTCCAAACCTGTTTATTGGAACAACCACTACATTTATACCAAAGCAACATAAGTACACATGCACATACACAAAAATGACAGGTCAGATCCCTCATGAACATAAATGCTAAACTTCTCAACAATCTATACTAATAAAGTGTAATATGTTAATTAGAACAAGTTGACCTGACAACTTATGGATGTCCAACTTCCTTCTGGATGAAGCCACAGCGGTGGAAGCTGAGGCACAGGTGGTTAGGGGCAATCAGGATGGCAGGGGGAGCAGTTACAGGGTGCCAAGGCCAACAGGGGAGAAGTTAGGGGACAACCAGGCCAGCAAGCAGAAACAGTTTGTGCCAATCAAGCAGGCAGGTAGAGTGGTTAGGGGCAATCAGGCATGCTGGCATAGAAGTAATATGGGGAAACCAGACCAGGAGGGGGATAGTTAGAGGGTGTCCAGGCTGGCAGGGGAGCAGTTAGAGGGTAACCAGGTCAGCAGAGGACAAATTAGAGGGTGATCAGGCCAGCAAGCAGAGGTGGTTAGGATGATCAGGCAGGCGAGTGGTTGGGAGCCAGCAGTTCCAGGTTGCGAGAGGAATAGAAGACTGCCGATTTAGGCTCCAAGGAAGAGGACTAAACTGGCAGTTGGACATCCCCCAAGGGGTCCCGGATTGGAGAGGGTGCAGGCCAGGCTGAGGGTGTATGAATCTGAGCACCGGGCCTCTAGTATAAGATAAAACTGAACAACATATCGAAAGGATCATTTACCATGATCAAGTGGGATATTGTCCTTGAACACAAGGATCGTTCAATGTTTGCAAATCAGTAAATGGGATATACCTCATCCACAGAATGGAGGATAAAACTATCCTATATAATAAAATCCCAGTTACCATAATGGTGTAATGACCAAAATGACTGGTCTACCAGTCACTATGCTGTGCACTGACAACCAGGGGCCAGATGTTCAATGCAGGAGGATGGGTAGGGGGTGCAGTGCAGCCTGAAGGTGCATGCTATGACCGAGGGATCCCAGGAACTGCAAGCCCAGAGTTTGCTTTCCAATAAAAATAATAAATTGGGGGGAAAAGTGGCCCACACTGCCATCTTTGGGAAGAATGGCTCCAGGAGAGAAAAGCCTCCCTAGACCCCTCCTGGCCAAGTTGGCATACCACAAGCTCACAGGGACTCACCAGTAATGTGAAGGCAGAACAGCCCCTCCAGCTTCAAAGCCCATTACTCCAACCACTGCCCCCCTCCCCCTATCTCCATGGCAGATGTAACATAGCACCACGGGCATGCCTGGTCTCTGACCTCCAGCTTCTGGCTTCCTGCCTGCCCTTTCCCATACTACATGCATTTGAGGGCATGGCTTCCCTGCTCCCTGACAGAGAGGGGCAGGACTGGCTGGGCATTAATTTGGATGCTGATCGACATCCATATGTAGTTATACTGTGTGTTTACATTTGTAGGGAAGCAGAGCAGCCCACTTCTGCCATCCACCATCACCTTCTAGGCCTAGAAAGGCCTGCTGATCTCCATGTTTCTCCTCCCTTTTGGAGTCAAAACCTCTTGGGGATGAATGATCCCAGCAATGGCCCCAACACATGCTCGGTGTCACTGTTACAGACATTTCCAGTCATTATAGCCCGTTCTTCAGCCTGCAGTGTCCTGCTCTATCCACTGCAACTCCCCATCTGTCACCCCTGAGGACCACATTATGTTATCCTATCTGAAATGTGAGCAAGATCTCAAATGCCCCCATCAATGCTCCTCTTTTGCCCTACCTTCCTTCCTCTAAAAACCTAGCATTTTTTAAATATACATTTGATTGATTTCAGAGTGGGAAATAGAGATAGAAACATTTATGATGCTAGAGAATCTTTGATTGGCTGCCTCCTGCATGTTCCAAACTAGGGATCTAAACCTCCTCTGGCCCCTCCTCCCATCTCTCCCCCAGCCAGCAGGCTCCCAGTGGTGATGCAGCACTGAGGGAAGGAGAGAGGGGAGGCAGGGAACCGTAGGGTGGTGGGGCACTGAGGGCAGCTTCAGTGTCTGGTATCTCTTCCTTCCACACCCAGCCCAGCCACCATACTTCCTCTCCCAACCCTGCTGGGGCCTTTCGGCCCTGATTGTCCTGGCTCTGATTGGCCCTGGTCACCTGACAATTTTGTGCACTGGGCCTCTAGTATTGTCATATAAAAAATATTTTTAAAAGGCCATTGAAAATGTTAAAACACCTTTATGATAAAAGTTCTCAATAAATTTGGTATAGAAATGGTGTACCACAACATTCAAATGCTGCATTTGAATAGAAAACTGGTAACATTATGCTACACAGAAAATTGTTCAATGTAGTTCTTTTAATATCAGAACTGAAACCAAAGCATCTCAGTGAGAACTTCTATTGAACAAAACTGGAAGTACTTGTCAGAATAATTTGGCAAGAAAAAGAAATAAAATGTCTCTAAATCAGAAAGGACCCCATAAAATATCTCTCTTTGACTCTATGTATCTGACATGTTCTTAGATATAGAAAACCCTGAAGACTTCACAAGAAACTGATAGAACTAGAAAGTGAACTCAAGAAGCTAAAGGATACAAAATCTACACAAAAAATGGCTTGTGCCCCTCTACACTGTCAACAACGTGTCTTCATGACTCTAGGAAACATGTGGGGCTGTTTCATAGGTAAGTGAGGGAAGAAAACTTGAACTGGCTTAACAACAAGGAGATGACAACCCAGTGAAACCAGAACCCTGGAAGCGAGTGTCCTCTGTCTTGGTTAACGCTGAGGGGACCCAGAGAGCTTCTCCCACAATGTGGCACTGAGTCAGTTGCAGGTTCCAGGTGACCCCCATCATGTGGGAACATAGTGACAGAGGTCCCAAGGGTCACATGCAGACATCAGATTTCCAATAACAAGATTTTAATAAACTCAACTTCATTACCACCTACTCTTTAACCTGCATCTTCATTACCAAATCCTAGTTCTGACTGAGTGTCATCTACATCCCCAGTGATAGAAACAGGTCTCACAGTGATTCTAGAAAATGAATCAGAAATGAGGGCAATGCAGCACAAAACTTCCCTGAAGGAACAGGACCAAAGAGTTCTGTCTGTGTCTCTACAGTTCATACTTCTGGTTCCCGGGGACCCACACAGAAGCTCAACTCTCCATGAGCACTGGGTCCACTGGCTCCAAACACACACTCTGGTCTTACTTTGTCCTGATTACTTTGTCTTCTGATTACTTTGAATAGAAAAATGGTAACATTATGAGACACAGAAAATTTTTCAATGCAATTATTCAAACATCAGGACCGAGACCAAAGCACCTCCTGACCATGAACTTCCTACACTATTACTTCTTTCACAGGTTGTGAGGGTTGATCTCTTGTGGTTGTCATTACACGTGAAAGCCAAAGGCACCTCTCAGTTTAAACCTTCTCTTTTTATATGTACAACAATTTTCTCTCCTGGGGCTTTGTACAGGTTTTCCGCAGCAGGTGAGTCCAGTGGGGAGGGCACAGGCCCAGTTGTAGGGAGTAATTTTTCACAGATAACACACTTGGACAAGTCACATTCTGAGACCATGTCCTTTATGACAGAATCTAACCCAAGAGCTCCCCATATAGGGGGAATACATGCAAATAGGGGCCCCTCTGGTCATAAAAACCAGCCCAGAAGCCCTGACCCTCCCTGCAGCTTTGGGACAGGAGCCCATCCCCAGGATTCCCAGGTGTTCCCATTCCCTGCTCAGGACTGAACACAGACCACTCACCGTGAGGTTTGGGTTCAGCTGGGTTTTCCTTGTGGCTCTTTTAAGAGGTAATTTATGGAGAACAAGAGACACTGAGTATGTGAGTGGATGTGAGTTAGAGAGACAGTGGGTGTGTGAGAGTTTCTTGACCATGATGTCTTTGTGTTTGCAGGTGTCCAGTGTGAGGTGCAGCGGGTGGAGTCTGGGGGAGGATTGGTACAGCCTGGGGGGTTTCTGAAACTCTCCTGTGCAGTCTCTGGATTCACTTTCAGTAGTTACTGGATGCACTGGGTCTGTCAGGCCCCAGGGAAGGGGCTAGAGTGGCTTGGTGAAATTAAAACTGATGGAAGTATCACCAACTATGGCACTCTGTGAAAGGCCGATACACCATCTCCAGAGATAATGACAAGAACATGCTGTTTCTGCAAATGAACAACCTGAGAGCCAAGGACATGGTTGTGTATTACTGTTCAACAGGCACAGTGAGGGGAAGTCAGTGTGAGCCCAGACACAAACCTCCCTGCAGGGTCTGCGACCACCAGGAGGTGTTTCGGCTACCTGAACACAAGGACCATGCCAGCAGCAGGTGCAGCTGGAGGTTTGGGCTGGTGTCCTGTGTGGTTTCCCCTTCATGTCCCAGTTTCCCTCAGGGAACCTCTGGATTCCAAAATCAGTGCTAACTTCTGATGTCTCTGAGTTGGAAAACCTGTTGTAAAGGGAGACAACTTTCTCACTTGCACAAATCATGGAGAGTCTCTTTCAGACATTCTTGTGTCTGTCTGACAATTCATTATCAAATCTGACCTATATCAGCTAAATATAACCAGAAACTACTGACTCAATAGTACAGCTCTGCTCCACAGTTCAGGGTCCCAGGCAGTCAGCAACAGAATTCATGTGTTCTGGACAATGGTCAGCAGAAGCCTATGAATGCAAAACTAGAGAAGAAAGACCCCAGGTGGTGCATTCATTAATTTTTCTTCGTGCTAATAGCACTAAGAGTAAATGACACCAAGAAGAGGTAGGGAGACCCATAGCAGTTTATTACAGACTAGGGGCCCAGTGCACAAAAATTTGTGCACTGGGGTGGTGGGGGAGGGGGGTCCCTCAGCCCGGCCTGTGCCCTCTCACAGCTTGGGACCCCTTTGGGAATGGCCACCTGCTGGTGTGCCTGGCCATCCTGGGTGAGGGGCCAATGTCTGTTTGCAGGCTGGTCAAGCACCCCAGGGGAGATCCTCACCCCAGAGGGTGTGGCAAGCCTGGATGAGGGGCCAAGGGCAGTTTTCAGGCTGGCCACAGCTCCCACTGACCCACTGGGCCATTGCTTGGGAAGCAATGGAGTGGCGCTGGCCAAGAGGGGGCATGGGCTTCTCTGCCTGGGAGGCCATTCCAGTCTTGCTGGCCACCAGATCGGCCTCCCGGCCGGGGGCTTGCGGGGTCCCGCTTGCCCTGGGAGGCCGTTCCGGCCCCGATCGGCCTCCCGGCAGGGGGCTGGTGGGGTCCCGCCAGGATGGTCCCCGCTTCCTTCGCGGGGGAAGGCATCTGGTGGCCCAGGGCCCCAAATACCTTCCCAGGACCCAGGCTCCCAAGATGGCAGAGCCCAGGGCTGCAGCCTCAGCCATCTTGGCTGGGCTAATTTGCATACAGTCACTCTGATTAGCTGGTGGGCGTAGCTTAGGCCATCCAAAAGAAACGGTTAATTTTAATATTACACTTTTATTAGTTTAGATGATCAGTGTGATGATAAACACATACATACACCAAAGGGCATAGAATGTTTATTATGCACATAGTTGAAATCTCTGTGAAACACAAGAAAGGCCCATCAGGAAGTCAGACCTGCTTTGATGGAGCCAGGAAAGGAGACTGGCTCAGGGATTTTATTTTGTAGAGGTGGGGGCGGGAGGGAGGAGCATAATTCTGCTTCCAGGGGTTTATGTGGATTCAGCCTCTTATTGACATCTGGATAGGAGACCCAACTTTTCTTTTTATATTCCCATGTGGGGCCAAGTGAGAAGAGGCATGAATGAGCCATCAGTTTTCAGTAATCAAACAAAAATAAAATAGAATATGGCTACCTATTTTACTGAACAATTCTAAAATTTGAGCAAACATTGAGAAAAAGGGTCACTATATGGGTACAAAAACAACCTCTTTCAGACAAAAAAAAAATTATCATTCAGAGAAATGATGATAAATAACACAATGATAGTGATAATGGTGGTGGTGATGGTGATGGTGATGGTACTGATAACCATAGACTGGACAGGGTTATGGTCCCTTCTTGTGGGTGAGATCTCTCCTCTATCCAAAACCATAAGTTGTTTGGAAGCCTTGTATCAACTTTTAGATGTGGCTATTTTTATTTCCATTTCCAATGACTTCTAAAGAGAAGATTCCTGCTTTATTATTTGATAAAAAGTCAATGTGTTAGGATAACCACCATGCTTACAAAATAGGAATGATTATAAGTAAGCAACTGATGATTATGATGCTGCTTATGGTGATAGACTGAGAAAAGGGTTTCATTCTAAAGAAATGAAGGCTCCTCATATGGAAACACCATCACCATGGCTCCTCAAGGGAGTGTCCATTGTTCTCTGTAACTGTAGAGGGATTCCATAAATGAGAGCCAATGAATTACACAGTTTGGGTGATTCATGGTGTCACCATGTGAGTAAGGACCCCAAATGTGTCCAAGTGCAGATCCCCTGCACCTGAGGTGTTTACCTTTCAAAACAAAGACACTATGAGAATGTGCATGTAGGAAACAAGGAATCTCCTGCTAACCAGTTTGCAAGGACATGTTCCTTATTCCTCTATGACCTTTAACGCTTCTATTTCTAACAAACTCCTGTTCATAATTATTTGGGTATTTCCTATGATGATATAAGCTGTAGCTATCATGTCCTGCAATTCCTACTGGGCCTTTAAACTCAGAGGTCCAGGTACTCTCTGTCTATGAAAATCAAGCATATTTCTCTCCAGTGACTCAGAAAACATCAGGCTCTCTGTCCTTATTAAGTTAAAAGTCACATCTAGGTTTATGGGTAGTTTCCCAGCAACACTACCCTCTGCTCCACTCCCTGTTGGTGCTGTAGGCAATGCACAGAGAGAGTGAACTCTCAGCATTTTCTTAAAGTTCTTTGTCAAACCACCCAAAACAGGAACATTCAAGAAAATATTGTTAAATCATCCTTGGTTATAATTAAAAACTTTTCCCCCATCAAAGATTCCATTGAGTAAATGAAATCAGAATCATATACACAAGGAATATGTTTCCAAATCATATGTCTCATATGAGAAGTTATAAATTATACATTAAGCATGTTATATGTTTGTGGGAGAACTGAGTATCTTTTGACCACAGAAACCTCCCAGGAGAAGAGCAGAGGGAGGCTGGAAGTGAGGGATTTCTCCTGCTGGACTGATCACCCCCTACTGCCCTCACCTGGTGGCCTGAACACCCACAACTGCCTCCCCTGCCAGCCATCTTTGTGATGGCCATCTTGTGGTGACGTTGTTCAATGCCACATAGGCTTTTATCCCATAGGTTATGCAAGATTCTCAGTTGTGAACATACATAATCACTGCTTTTATTTCATATCTTTTTTTTTTCACTTGAAGCCATGACTATTTCTGATGCAACTATATTTGGGTCTCTGCAATAGGCCATGGGCTTTCATAAAGGAAGCATTTTCACAGGAAGATGTAGACACAATCACAAAGTTTTCAACATCAAGAATCACAAATAACCCACCTGCATGTGCTTGGGCAATGGTTTCTCTGAATAAAAGAACAACATAAATTAATATATAAGATACTGAATGTGAATGTCCTTTATTTTTACATTTCACATAAGAGTAGAATTTATATAAAATTAGATTTTAAATTTTGGAAATTGTGGATACACTTGTGTGTTGAATTTAGAAACAGTTAGAACAAATGCTAATCTCTTTTACATCTGTTTGAAATATGCATAAGATAATAGTGTGGCCTTCTCAATTACTCAATTTCTTCTTAAATTCAGAGTTTCATGACTTATGAGGTCCGCTAAGCCCAGTTACATGCTGAGTGAAATCAAGGCAAGAGATGCCCCCGCACAATCCTAAGAAGACTAGACAAGCCCAACCTCAGTCCCTACACTTGTAGGAAAGGCTGCCCCACATGCAAATTTCTGTTCAAACTCCAGGGTAAATGCTCTCCTGGGCTGTGCAGGCTCACAGCTCTCTCCTCACTCAGGGCTGAGGTCTCTGTGAAGGCAGAGCTGTGGTCTAGAAGATGAGACCACGTCTTCTGCTGAGTCTTCTCCTGTGCCTGGTGAGAGCCCCCCAAGGTGAGGGTCTCAGGGATAAGGCAGGGATCATGGGTTGGCTGTGAATGCAGGTGACTGACAAGACTGATGCTCCTTGTCCCCAGGTGTCCTGTCCCAGGTGCAGCTGCAGGAGTCAGGCTCAGGACTGGTGAAGCCCTCGCAGACCCTCTCCCTCACCTGCACTGTCTCTGGATTCTCTTTAACAAGCTATGCTGTACAATGGATCCGCCAGGCTCCTAGAAATGGCCCGGAGTGGGTCGGAGGTATATGGGGTTATGGAGGTACCCACTATAACCCAACACTGAAATCTCGACTCAGCATCACCAGGGACACGTCCAAGAGCCAAGTTTATTTAACAATGAATAGCCTGAGAGCCGAGGACACAGCAGTGTATTACTGTGCAAGAGACACAGAGAGGGGAAGTCAGTGTGAACCCAAACACAAACCTCCTTGAGGGAGGCTGCAGGGCTGGGCACAAGGGGGCGCTTCGGATGGGATGCTCCTGACTCACCAAGCCCAGAGTGTGCAACCCCAGGAGCAGGGGCAGAGGGAGGTGGGGAAGAAAGGGCCTCCCTGTTGGGCTCAGTGATTTCCTGTTGGGCACAGGGATTTCCTCTCAAGCTCTCAGCTGTATTCAGGATGGTTCTTGCTCTTTCTCTGTGGCTTTAACTTCCCGCATTCTCACTGCAGACACCAGAGGAGGAGGTAACACTGCTGTTGGTAGAAGACATATGGGCAGTGACTGGAGAATCTCCTCACCATGTTCCTGTATTTTCTGCTTTGCTTTCTGGACAGAGACCATCCTCACTGCTCTCATAAGCCTGTAGTTGGAAACTTTCCCACAAAGAGAGAACCCACCACAGCCCAGTCACCTGTGTGCTGAGCTTAGGGTCTGACCCACATGCCCACCTGACCCCATAGGGGCCCTTCCTTCTGACAGGCCTACAATAAATAAAACATATGCATGACCCACGGACAGTGGAAACTTGATGAAACCCATCTGAATGGTGCAAAGATTCCTTGAGGGCTACTTCCTGGTCACCTTACCTGTACATGTGCCAGGATTTGCTGTTTCTGGTACCACAGGAAATGACATCAGCTCTCTCCCTAAAGGTGTCACACCAGCACTGATATGAGATGATACACTATCCTGTGTAGTGTAGTTTAATAGGAAAGTTCAACAAAATCTCATTGGAAATAATCTCATTTCAACAAGCAGCTGACTGGGCAAATATCTTCGTAAAGGAGACATCTATACAGTTTTCCATTATTTTTTTATTTAACATCTTGGGCTAAAGTTTGACATTTCATAATGAAGGTGTCGAATCCTCTGTAGATTACTCCTTTGAGGGGTAAGACAGAGTGTGCTTGTTGATTAAGTTGATCTATCTCAGCATTTTCATAACCTACATGTTCAGGTGATATAATGACTCTCACCTTCACCTTCCATGTCCATGATGGAGGAGAGCTCCTACACTTCCTCATTGGACTTATTTGATGGGTTTCCAATAGCTATGAGAACCCACTATGTCTGCAAAGCTTTTCCAAGTCATGTACTGCTCCCCATCTGTGTGTCTACCCTGATCTCCTCCAGACAGCTCTGATGACTACACTTCACCACTAAGGAATGGGACTTGGGAAAATCATGTTGTTCTTTGAAAAGATAAAAAAAGAGGAGAACCAATATGATGACATGCGGTATATACCTAAATGCGCAGCCTCCCACAACTACATTATAAAAATACAGCTATAAAGATAAACGACCATCCTCCAGAACCAAGGGAGGGGAAGCTTTACAACTAGAAGTCAAGAGAAGGAGTGCATTGAGACAGAATAGAAGTTCCCAGCACCAAAACTGAGAGGTATGGACATGGCAAAACGGAGGCAGCATGGGCGAAAGGAGGCAGCAGCAGCACCTAGGTCTGCAGCTTGGAAGTAGATTATAAACTCTGGGATTGCACTGAATGCAATGCGAGCTGTTGGGCAACAGTGCAGAAGATGAGTGGTGTTCTAGCAGAGCTGTTCACAGCAATCACTGAAGTAGAGACTCAGGGACTCTGGGGAAAGAAGATGTCAAATTTGGGAGAAGCCGCGGTTTCAGTGGAGGGGCAGCCATCACAGGTTGCTCCACCCCAGTGATTCTGAGACCCCACCCCACCCAACTTACAACCCCGCCCAAGCTGTGTGCCTGCCTGCCTGCAGCATAACCTAAGGGTCTGCTGGGACAGAACTTCAAAAGTTCCAAACCTCAAATAACGAGGAGAAAGGCCTGCAGGTCATTTTCTCCCAGTGATACCTTCCAATGATAACTACAACAAGATTGTGCACCCCAGCCTTCAAAGGTGTACAACAAGAGTGTCCACCCCAGGTGATTGGGGAGGCTGAATCACTGAGCCCTATAAGACATCTAGTATAGAAAGCCACTCTATCAATGCAGGGAAGCAGCCAAAATGCAGAGACAAAGAAACAGGTCACAAATGACAGAAATGGAGGAGGGCAAACTACTGGATATAGAGTTCAGAACTACGCTTTTAAGGTTTTTCAAGAATTTTCTAGAATCTGCTGATAAACTTAGTAATATTATACAGAGATCCAACAGCAGAGTAGAGGTTTTCAATAATCAAGTCAAATATTTGAAACATGAAGAAGCAAAAAGCATCCAACTGGAAGAGAAAAAAGAAGAAAGAATCCAGAAGTGTGAAGATAGTGTAAGGAGAATCTGGGACAACTGTAAGTGTACCAACATCAGAATTATAGAGGTACCAGAAGAAGAGAGAGAGCAAGAGATTGAAAACTTATTTGAAGAAATAATGACAGAAAACTTCTTCTACCTGGTGAAAGAAATGGACTTTCAAGTCCATGAAGCACAGAGGTTCCCAAACAAAAGGAATCCAAGGAGGACCACACCAAGACACATCATAATTACAATGCCAAGGGCAAAAGACAAAGTGAGAATCTTAAAAGCAGCAAGAGAAAAACAGTTAGTTACCTACAAGGGAGCACCCATATGACTGTCAGCTGATTTCTCAACAGAAACCATGCAGGCCAGAAGGAAGTGGCAAGAAATATTCAAAGTGATGAATAGCAAGAACCTACAACCAAGATTGCTCTACCCAACAAAGCTATCATGTAAAATTGATGGTCAGATAAAGAGCTTCACAGACAAGAAAAAGCTAAAGGAGTACATCACTACCAAACTAGGATTATATGAAATCTTGAAGGGCATCTTTAAGAAGAGGAAGAGGAAGAAAAAGGTAAAAATAAAAAGTATGAACAACAAAGTGACAACAAATACATATCTATCAACAAGTGAATATAACAAGTCAATAGAAATAACCAAAGAACAGAATAAACTGGTGAATAGAATATAACTAAGGGCATAGAAAGGGAATGGACTGACAGTTCTCTGGTGGGAGGAAACATGAGGGATATGGGAAGAGACTAGACAAAAAATCTTACATCTATGGATGAAGACAGTGGTGGGGGTAAGGGCACTGGGTTGTGGGGGAACCAGGTGGAGGGGAGCTATGGGGGTTAAAAAAAGGAACATCTGTAATAATCTGAAAAATAAAGATTTAATTTAAAGAAAAAAGAAAAGATAAAAAAGTTTGACGAACCATTAGCCAGACCAATCAGGAAACAAAGAGAGGGGATCCAAATAAATAAAATCAGAAATGAAAGCAGAAAAGGAATTACTGACACCCTGGAAATAAAAATGATTGCAATAAAATACTATGAACAACTATATGCCAATGAGCTGGACAATGTGGATGAAATGGTCAAATTCTTAGAAAAACACAATCTCCCAAAACTGAAACAGGAAGAATCAGAAAACCCGTATAGGCCAATAACAACTGAGGAAATACAAAACATGTATCAACCAACAAACTCCCAGCAAACATGCTCTGGTCTGGATGACTTCACAGGGGAGTTTTATGAAACATTAAAAGGAGAACTAAGTCCCATACTCCCAAAACTATTTTTAAAAATATAAGAAGAAAGAAAATATCCAAACTCTTTTTATGGATCTAACATTATCCTAATTCCAAAACTAGATCACACTACTAAGAAAGATAATTACAGGCCAATATCCCTGATGAGCATCAATGCTAAAGTCCTCAAAAAATATTAGCAAATCAGATCCAGCAATATATTAAAAAGATCATACACTATAACCAAATGGGATTCATACCAGGGTACAATATTCACAAATTAATAAACATGATACATCACATAATCAAATTGAAAGACAGAAATAACATGACCATATCTATAGATTTAGAAAAAGCATTCAACAAAACCCAACACCCACTTTTGATAAATACTCTCAGCAACATGGGAGAAGAGGGAGCATATCTCAACATAATAAAGGACATGTATAGCAAACCACCAGCCAGCATCAAAGTCAATGAGCAAAAATGAAAAGCATTTCCCAAAAGAAAAGGAACAAAACAAAAATGTTCCATTTCACGACCCTTATTCAACATAGTACTGAAAGTCCTCACCACAGCAACCAGACAAGAAGAAATAAAAGGCATCCAAATTGGAAAGGAGAAAGTAAAACTCTTATTAGTCATAGGTGACATGATATTGTACATAGAAAACCCTAAAGACTCCATCAAAAAATACTAGATTTAATAAACAAATATGTACTAGGGTACTAAATTAACACCTATAAATCAATGGAATTTTTAAACACCAATAATGAATTCTCAGAAAGGGAAACCAAACCAACAATCCCATTTACCATTGCATCAAAAAATTATGATAATTAAGAATAAACTTACCAACCAAGCACATAAAAGACGTGTACTCAGAAAAAGTCAGGATGTTTAATATGGAGATAGAAAAAGATATAAACAAAAGGGAAAATATACCATGTTCATGGATTGGTAGAATTAGCATCATTAAAATGTCCATATTACCCAAAACGATCTATAAATTCAATACAATCCCTATTAAAATAACAACAGCATATTTCACAGATCTAGAAAAAAATACTCCAAAAATTGATATAGAGTGAAAAAAGATCCCAATTAGCCACAGCAATTATGAGAAAGAAGAACAAAGGTGGAAGAAATCACAATACCAGATATCAAATTATACCCCAAAGCCATAGTAATCAAAATAGCCTGGCACTGGCATAGGAATAGGAACATAGATCAATGGAACAGAACAGAGAACCCAGAAATCTACCCAATCCATTATGTTCAATTAGTATTTCACAAAGGATGCAACAGCATACAATGGACTCAAAACAGTATCTTCAATAAATATTGTTGGGAAAATTGGACAGATAAACATTCAAAAATGAAACTCAACCACCAAATTACACCATTTAGAGGAGTAATCTCAAAATGAATAAAAAACTTAAATGTAAGAAAGGAAACCATAAAAATCCTAGGAGAAACCATAGGCAGCAAAATCTCAGACATCTCTCATAGCAATGTGTTTACAGATACATCTCCTAGGGCAAATAAAACTAAGGAGAAAATCAAAATATGGAACTACATCAAAATGAAAGCTTCTGTACATCAAAAGAAATCATCAACAAAATAAAAAGGGAGCCAACAGAATGGGAGGACATATTTGGCAAAGATACATGTGATAAATGGTTAACAACCAAAATATACAAAATAATATCCAAAATAAAAAACCCATACAACTTAATCAAAGGAAGATAAACAATCTAATTTAAAAATGGGCAAAGAACCTATGGACACTTTTTTAAAGAGGACCAAGAGACATATGAAAACCTGCTCAAAGTCACTAATCATCTGAGAGATGCAAGTCAAAACAACAAGAGGTACCATCTCACACATGTCAGAATGGCTACCATCAGCAAATCCACAAACAACAAGTGCTGGTGAGGATGTAGAGAAAAACTAACTCTCATGCACTGATGGTGGGAATGCAGACTGGTGCAGCCAATATGGAAAAATGTATGGATTTTTCTCCAAAAATTAAAGATGGCACTGCCATTTGACCCAGTGATTCCACTTCTAGAAATATATTCCAAGGAATCAGAAACACCAATCAGAAAGGATATATGCACCCCTATGTTCATACCAGCACAATTTACAATAGCTAAGATCTGGAAATAGCCCAAGTGCCCATCAATAGATGGGTGTGTAAAAATCCTGTGATGCATTTATACCATGGAATACTATGCTACAGCAAAAAAATAAAAAAGGTATCTCCTCCCTTTGGGGCAGCATAAATGGACCAGGAGAGTATTATACTACAAAAAATAAGCCAGTCAGAGAAAGACAAATATCAAGTGATCTCACTCATATGTGGAATCTAATAAACAAAATAAACTGATGAATAAAATGGATCCAGAGACCTAGAAGCATGGAACAGATTGTGGAGTCTGAGAGGGAAGGCTGGAAAGGATGGGTGGGTGGGAAGTAATCAAACAAAAACTCGTATGCATATATGTATAATCCATGGACACAGACAACAGGATGGTGAAGGCTTGGGGTAGGGGGTGAGGGAGAGCTAGAAGTGGTCTATGGAGAATAAAAGGCTACATATGTAATAATTTCAACAATAAAGACATAATTTTTAAAAGAAACAATTAGGACTTGTACCCTTAGACGCCCACTGAGATTGGTCCCTCTGACATTCATTTTATCACTTGGGGTCAAGACTTCAGCTATGAAATACTCTGCCTCATTAATATGCAAAAGAGAGGGAGTAGACTAGGTTAAATATGGATAAGTCTGTGTCCTGAGGACATCACCCACAGTCACACCCTCCCCTACAGAAGTGCTCACAGCACAGCTCCTCATCATGGACTGCAGATGGAGAACCCCCCTCCTGGTGGCTGTGGCTACAGGTAAGGGGCTCCCCAGTCCCCAGGCTGAGGAGGGAACCAGGGAGAGTCAAGGGGGATTTCCACCCACTCCTGTCTCCTCTCCACAGGTGTCCACTCCAGGTGCAGCTGGTGCAGTCTGGGGCTGAGATGAAGAGGCCTGGGGCCTCCATAAAGGTCTCTTGCAAGGCTTCTGGGTACACCTTCACCAGGTACTGGATGCAGTGGGTGGGACAGGCCCCAGGACAGGGGCTTGAGTGGATGGGGGAAGTTAACCCTAACAATGGAAACACAAATGACGCACAGAAGTTCTAAGACAACGTTTCCAGAACTAGAGACACATCCAGGAGCACAACTTACATGGAACTCAGCAGTGTGAGGACACAGCCATGTATTACTGTGCTAAATAAACACAGTGAGGGGAAGTCAGTGTGAGTACAGACACAAACCTCTCTGCAGGGGAGGCTGTGGCCACCAGGGGGCTCTCAGCGTTCCTGAACAGAAAGACCTTCCCATGAACAGGTGCAGTTGGAAGTTTTGGCTGGTTTCCTGTGTGGTTTCCTCTTCATATCACATTTCCTTCAGGGAACCTCTGGATTCCTGATTCTGTATTTACCTCTGAAGTCTCTGACTTAGAAAGTCTGTTGTAAACAAAGACAACTTTGTCCCATGGACCAATGGCAGAGAGTGTCATGCAGACACACTTGTGCTGAAAGGACTATTAATCACCAACACTTCTGACCCACATTACCTAAATCTAACTGGAGGCTCTAATGGCTCAGCTGTGCAGCTCACCTGAATGCTGGAGAGCGTGTTCCACAAGTATGTGAACCCAAAGCTGGAGAAGGACCCCCAGTGGTGACAGACATTGTCTTGTCATCACGCTCATATCACAGAGAGTCAGTAACACCAGGAAGAGACAGAGGGATCCATGACAGCTTGCTGCAGATGTACAGGCTGACGACAAACACACACACCAAGGGGCATGGAATGTTTATTATGCACAGAGTTGAAATCCCTTATAAACTCAGGAAAGGCCCTTGAGGGAGATGGACCTGCTGTGATGGAGCCAGGAAAGGAGAATGGCTCCAGGCTTTTATTTTGGTGAAGTGATGGGAATACAGAGGAGTTTGCTTTTAGGGGGTGGTTTCAATTTCAAATGACATCTAAAGAGAAAACTATGGTTTCTTATCTGATTTCCCATGTAGGGGGCAGATGGAGAAGAGGCAGCAACGAGCCATCAGTTGTTAGAAGTCAAAAAATACAGGAAACAGAGTATGGCTATGTATTTTACTTAACTACCATACAAAGTGAGCAAAATTAAGTAAAAAAAGTCCTTATGTGGGTACAAAAGCCAAGTCTACAGGAAAATGAAAAGAATAAGTATAAGTAAGCAAATGATAATGAAGTTGGTGATGATGATGTTGATAATGATGATGGTGGTGGTGGTGGTGGTGGTGGTGACGATAAATTTGGAAAAGAATCTTGATCCAATATTTGGAGGGAATCTGTACTCTCTCACCAATCAGTCATCGGCTTTTTAAAAGGCCTATGTCAACTTACATTAGGCCATTGGGGTCTGAATTCACAATGGTATCTGAAGAGTGGATGCCTGCTTTCTTTATTTAAAAAAGAAATGATGTGGGGACAACCACCTTATTGAAAATGAGAATGGTTATAAGTAAGCAAATTGTGGTGGTTATGATGATGATGATGATGATGATGATGATGATAATGATGATGATTACAGTGAAGATGATGGACTGAGACAGGAGCCCTGGTCTAATGGAATGATGGCTCCTCATACATAGACACCTTCGCCATGGCTCCTCCAGTGATAGGTGTCCACTCTTGCTTGGAGAGATCGTGAGAGAGTAATGACCCCAAAGGTGTCCAAGTCCTAATTCCCTGGATTGGGAAGGTGTTACTTTCTAGAAAAGAGGCATTGTGAGAATGTGCATGTACAAACAAGAATTCCCTTTCCCACCAGTTTGAAGTGGCATGTTCCTTATTTTTCTTCATCACTACCTGCGTGATCTTTGACTTTCTATATCTCACAATCTCTTGTTCCTAATTATACAGGTATTAGGGGCCCGGTGCACAAAAATATGTGCATTGGGCTCGGGGGCGAGGGGTCTCTCAGCCTGGTGTGCACCCTCTCCAATCGAGAACCCTCGGGGCTGCTGGCTCCTAACTGCTCACCTACCTGCTGGCCTAATTCCCCTAACTGCTCTCCCCTGCCAGCCTGATCCTCCTAACTTCTCTCTGCCTGCCTGATAACCTGTAACTGCCTCTGCTTCAGCCCTGCCACCATGGCTTTGTTCAGAAGGACATCCAGAAGGTCATCTGGAAGATGTTCAGTCTAATTAGCATGCTACCTTTTTATTAGTATAGATACCACCTTGTCTTAAAAATGCAGGTTGTTAGCAGGTTTTCCTATTGTGGAAGGGAAGCCTGCAGTAGCATCCTGGGTTCTGACCAGGGCTTATGCACTGGTGCTTTATCTCAGCAGATGAGATTCCTAGAAGAAGACTCTTTGATGTACCTTGAACATTTCTACCAATTTTGCCAAATCCTCCTCCAAAAATGTTGAACCACTTTAAACTCCCCCCAGCAACCATGCATGTGCCCTGTGTCCTACTTTGATGCCAATACCATTGATTTCCCCCTAGAAGCTTCCCTCCCATCAGCCAGGACTGCTTGGCACTTGAGCCAAACTCATTGTTCAGCCTGGAACTTGGTTTCCCGAGATAGAATTATGGAGGAGGAAAAATAGTGTTCCTCTACCCTTCTGAGTTCTTAGCAGAGGCCCTTGTAATGAAATACAGATTACCAAGAGAAAACAAAAGTTCATTAACATGTGTACCTCGTGTAAATGTGGAAGATCCCAGGGAAAAATGAATAACTCCCCAAGGTGGCTTAGAATCCAGATTTAAATATCTTCTTCCTAGGGAAAGGGGACGGGATATCTAGGCCTCTTAGAGGAGAGTACATGAGTTTTAGGAAAGATGAATGAAGGTGGGGAAGATAGTTTGTAACAAAATTTGGGTGTGATGTCAACTTGTAGTCTCTTGTGACAGAAGTCAGTCTTCACTGGCTGATGACACTTTTCACATCGAGGGAACATTTTGTAGGGGTCCAATTTTAGGCAGATCAGGAGACTTTAGTAAAAGCCTCTCCTTGCATTTGCTGTTTTTCAACCATCTGCAGATCAAGATCATCAATATAACAACACAGCATATGTTGGGGTGGCATGTTCTCCGACCTTCAGAATAAACCAAAAAAAAAAGTGTGTTTCCTTTCTTAGATGATTTGCCAGAGTAGTATTATTCCCTGGAGACAGTATTCTGACCAGACCTTCCTGGGAGTGGTCATAACATAGGCTGTGCTTGTAGAAAGGTGTAGGCCTTATCACTAAATAAATCAGGGTCAGTTTTCCTATCTTGTGGAAAGGGAGATAAAGTTATGATAGTTTATCTTCCTTTTTACAGGTGCCACTGGGGTGTGGTGCCAGCCACATTGAAGGCCGAGTCCCCACACCTCGGACTCCAGGGCTCTGATCCCAGTGGCAGCAGCAACCAAGAGGCCCAGAGGCCCTTTTCCAATCGGCTTGGCAAAATGCCTGCATCATCACGATGGCGACAACGCAAGCATCCTGTCCCAGCCACTGCCATATTTGTCTCGAAGTGACAGTTAATTTGCATATTACTCTTTTATTAGATTAGATTTCCCATGATGATACAAGCTGTATCTATGCTGCCCTGCACTTCCTTCTAAGCCTTCACTAGAGGTGGCTTTAAACCCACATGTCCAGTAACTCCCTGTCCATGAACTTCAGGAATATTTCTGTCATGTGACTCAAAACAACCCCAGCTTCCTCCCCTCACCCAGTTCCACAGTCACGTCCAGATTTATGGGTAGTTTCCCAGCAGTGCTCCCCTCTGGTACCAGAACCTGCTCCAGTCCCTGGAGCTGCTGTAGCCAATCCACATGGACAGTGGAAGCTCAGCATTTTCTGGGGAGTTCTTTGTGAAATCACCCAAAGCAGGACCCATCAAAGAAAATACTGATGAATTGAACTGCAATAAAATGAAAAACATTTGTCCCTCCAAATATTCCATCAATGAAATTAAATTATTAGCTTAGCAAGAGAATATATTTTAGAATCCTGTGCCTGGTGGAAGAATGTGTGCATTGCACATTAAGGATGTGGTATGTTAGGGAGAGAGCCCGGCACCCTCTGACCACAGTGAGCACCCCAGGGATAGGGGAGAGGGAGGCTGGGATGAGGGTTTCCTGACAAGGTTGACATTCCCTTTTCTGTGAGGGAACGTGTGCTAGGAATTCTCCAATTTCCCTTACTGTGATCCCAACATCACTGACAACTCTAGACTGAGAAATCAGGTCACTTAACAGGCCGCATACATTGTTCATGATATGAAAGATTCTCAATGGTACACATGCATAATCACTCTCTTTATCTCTTATCTTTTATCCAGGTTAAAACATGATTATTTCAGATGTAGTTATTTCAGGGTGTCTGAAATATGCCAAGGGTTTGCATAAGGGAAGAGTTTGCACAGTGTGTCATAACATATTAAGAGTTCCAACATCTAGAATCAAGGGTCTCCCTTTTTCTTGTGGTTGGGAAGCAGGTATTCATAGGAAAGTAGAAATAAAGACAATGTGACAGAAAAAATACGACAGTGCTTTCTTTTTAAAATATTTTACACCAGGTAAACGTAATTAGCATATAAAATGACAATAATAAACATTTGTCATTGTAGGTATATGTAATTGTTGGATTCAAAAGCTAAAAAATGCTAAACCCTATTAAATTTGTTTGAAAGATGAATGGAATTTACCAATGAAACCTATTTATCTAGCTCAACATTTCTTCTTCTGCTCAGGTGAGGTTGTCCTTGACCTAATGCCAATGTGCTTCATGACCAAGGTAGTTCCCTGTCCCTGACTTACATGGTGAGTGAGGTCAAGGAAAGAGATGCCCCAACATGGACTCCAAAATGATCAGGGAATTCCTACCTCAGTCACTCTACTTAGAAGGAAAATGCTACCCCACAGCCAAATGTCTGTTCAACCTCCAGGGTAAATCCACTCCTGGGCTGTGCAGGCTCACAGCTCTCTCCTCACACACAGTTGAGGTCTCTGGGAAAGCAGAGCTGTGGTCTAGAAGATGAGCCTGTTGGGTGTTCTCCTTTGCCTGGTAACAGCCTGTCAAGGTGAAGGTCTCAGGGGTCAGAAAGGGGTCATGGGATGGCTTTGACTGCAGGTGACAGGGACTGATGATCCTTGTCCACAGGTGTCCAGTCCCAGGTGCAGCTACAGGAGTCAGGCCCAGGACTGGTGAAAACCTCACAGTCCCTCTCCATCACCTGCACTGTCTCTGGATTCTCCCTAATGAGCTATGATGTGAACTGGACCTGCCAGGCTCTGAGAAAAGGGCTGGAGTGGGTTGGGGTTATATGAGGTTATGGGGATACAAACTATAACCCAACACAGAAATCCAGACTCAGCACCACCAGGGACAAGTCCGAGAACCAGGTTTATTTACCATTGAACAGCCTGAGAGCCAAGGATACAGCTATGTATTACTGTGGGAGACAAAGTGAGGGGAAGTCAGTGTGAACCCAGACACAAACCACCCAGAGAGAGACAGCAGGGCTGGGCTATGGGTGGTGCTCAGGACACCAGGGGGTGCTCCTAACCCTTGAAACCCAGAGGACAGCCCCAGGAGCAAGGGTAGAGGGAGGTGGGGCAAAAGAGTGCTTCCTGGAAAAAAATCGTGTACCAATCAATAATTGCTTTAAATGTAAATGGCTTAAATGCTACAATCAAAAGAGTTAGGGTAGTTGATTGGATAGGAAAGAAAAACCCACATCTATGCTGGCCACAACCAACATAGTCCAGAACGAAAGGTACACACAGAGAAAAATAAAGGCTGAAAAAAATATTTCATGCAAATGGAAATGAAAAAAAGAAAGAAACTGGGGCAGCAATACTTATATCTGACAAAACAGACTTTGCAACAAAGACTATAGTAAGAGACAAAGAAAGAGATGACATAATAATAAAAGGAGCAATCCAAGAAGAGGGTATAATGCTGGTAAACATTTATAAACAGAACAAAGGAGGACCTAAATATGTAAAGAAAATCTTGAGTCTGGCCTGTGTGCTCAGTGGTTGAGTTCTGACCTATGAACTAGGAGGTCACAGTTGGATTCCTAGTCATGGCACATGCCCATATTTCAGCCTCTTTCCCCAAAGCAGGCCAAGGCAGCTGATCAAGGATTCTCTCTTATCATTGACGT
Source organism: Murina feae (assembly GCA_004026665.1). Lineage (NCBI taxonomy): Eukaryota > Metazoa > Chordata > Mammalia > Chiroptera > Vespertilionidae > Murina > Murina feae. The sequence goes on along the minus strand of PVJC01007380.1, from coordinate 25,757 downwards.
TTTTTTCTCTCTCTCCCTCTCCCTTCCTCTCTGAAATCAATAAAAATACATTTAAAAAAGCAAATCTTGAAGGACATGAAGGGAGAGACTGACAGGAATACTTGCATTGTACTGGACTTTAACAACACTTTGACACCAATGGATAGATGTTCCAGACAGGAAATCAACAAGAAACACACATCTTCAATCACATACTAAAGTAGATGGATTTAATTGAAATCTTCAGAGCATTCCACCCCCAAAGCAGCAGATTATACATTCTTTCCATGCACCCATGAAACATAAAACATTTTCTAGGAATGACCACATGTTAGTACACAAAGCAAATCTCATAAGTTTAAGAAGATTGAAATCATATCGAGCACCTTCTCTGACTATAATGTTATGAAATTATAAGTCAACCACAAAAAGAAAAAAAAGAGCAACACACAAAGTCATTGAGGATATGGAACATGTTACTGAACAATGAATAGGTTATCAGAGAGATCAGGGAAGAACTCAAAGTTACCTTAAAACAAATGAAAATGAGGAGAGAAACCAAGATGGCGGCATAGGTAAACACCTGAAGTTGCTGCCTCACACAACCAATTCAAAACCACAACGAAAAGAAAAAACGGAAGCCACCCAGAACCACAGGGAAGGATGGATGAGTGAAAATTCTACGAATACAAAGAGAAAAACACACTGAAACTTGGAGGAGTTGCAGAAGTAAAGTGCAAAAGTACGGAGTCATGCGCAGAAAGGGCTCGCAGAAACGGCTCGCAGAAAGGGCTGGTTCTCTTTTTTAATCTGGAGGGAGGCACAAGGTCCTGCTGGCTCTGAACTCCAGTTCTGAGCGAGTTTCTGGGGATCCAGACTCATATGGGGAGAGGCTGGACTGTCTGGCACCCAGAGGAAATCCAGAGCAGCTTTCTCTCAGCATTGCTTGCAGTGATTACAGTGGGGCACTGAGACCCAGTGCCACTTAGGGCTGGGCTGAGAATCAGCCATAGCTGTTTGCTCTGCACTGTGGATTTCCCAACACCCCAACCCTTCCAAGCTTCGCACAGACGGTTGCATATAAAAGGCTGGGTAGCCACTGACAAAGGCTAAATTAGCACCTCCTTAGAGATCCAAGAGCCAGTGTTCCCAGTGGTCAGAGCAGGACCACCCAGATTACAACTCCTCAGATCCATAAGGGACACACTCAGGGGGCAGTCTCGGTGAGCACCAAAGACCCACTGAAGCAAGTCTTGCCCCATAAGGGTGTCTCCAGCCCAGAAGTTCTCCAACTGTAGATACAGCTGATTCTCATAGCCAAGTGGTCTTGAGGTCAATTCTTTCCAGTGATACCAACAACAATCAAGGCTTAGCTACAACAAGACTGTTCATAAAGCCTACAAAGGGGTGCACCAAGAGTGTCCACCTGAGGTAATTGGGGAGGCTGACCACTCAGCCCTATAGGACAACCAGCACAGAAAGCCACTCTATCAATGCAGAGAAGCAGCCAAAATGTGGAGACAAAGAAACGGGTCTCAAATGATAGTAATGGAGGAAAGCAAATGACTGGATATAGAATTCAAAACCATGGTTATAAGGTTTTTCAAGAATTTTTTAGAGACTGACAATAAATTTAGTGAGGCCCTCAAGGATATGAAAAAGGACAAGTGAGAAATTAAGCATACACTTACTAAAATAAAGAATAGTATACAGAGATCCAACAGCAGACTAGAGGATCACAAGAATCAAGTCAAAGATATGAAATATGAAGAAGCAAAAAACACCCAATAGGAAAAACTAAAAGAAAAAAAATCCAAAAATGTGAAGATAGTGTAAGGAGGCTCTGAGACAACTTCAAGCATACCAGGATCAGAATTATGAGGGTGCCATAAGAAGAGAGAGCACAAGATATTGAAAACCTATTTGAAGAAATAATGAAAGAAAACTTCCCCTACCTGATGAAAGAAATAGACTGACAAGTTCAGGAAGCACAGAGAATCTCAAACAAAAGGAATCCAAAGAGGACCACACCAAGGCACATCATAATTAAAATGCCAAGGGCAAAAGACAAAGTGAGAATCTTAAAAGCAGCAAGAGAAAAGCAGTTAGTTACCTACCAGGGAGCACCCATACAACTGTCAGCTGATTTCTCAACAGAAACCATGCAGGCCAGAAGGGAGTGGCAAGAAATATTCAAAGTGATGAATAACAAGAACCTACAACCAAGATTACTTTACCCAGCAAAGCTATCATTCAGAATTGAAGGTCAGATAAAGAGCTTCACAGACAAGAAAAAGCTAAAGGAGTGCCTCACCACCAAACCAGTATTATATGAAAAGCTGAAAGGTATCCTTTGAGAAGAGGAAGAAGAAGAAAAAGTAAAGATAAAAATTATGAACAACAAATACATATCTATCAACAAGTTAACCTAAAAATCAAGTGAATAAAAAATCTGATGAACAGAATAAACTGGTGAATAGAATAGAATCAGGAGCATAGAAAGGGAGTGGACTGACAATTCTCAGGGTGAAAAGGGAGTTGGGGATGCGGGAAGAGATTGGACAAAATCATACACCTATGGAAGAACACATTGGGGGGCAGTAAGGACAGAGGGTGGGGTGAGAACTGGGAGGAGGGGAGCTATGGGGGGGAAGAGGAACAACTGTAATAATCTGAACAATAAAGATTAAAAAAAATTAAAAAAATGAAAATGAGAACACAACCCAAATCTATGTGACATAGAACAAGTCATTATAATAGGGATATCCAAACCAGTACAAGCTCACCTCAGGAAACAGGAACAAGAATACCAATCTAACTCTACACCTAAAGGAACAGGATAAAAAACCTGAGTGAGTACAAGGAAGGAAATAATAAATACCATAGTGGAAATAAACAAAACACAATCTAAGGAAATTAATGAAAATAAGAGCGGGTTCTTTGAAAAGAGAGACTAGATTGACAAACTTTTAAACAGACTAGTCAAGAAATAAAGAGAGATGACACAAATAAATAAAATGAAACATAAAAGGGAAGTAACAACTAACACCATAGAAATAGAAAGGGTTATAACAAACTATTATGAAAAACCATATATCAACATATTGGAAAACTTGGGTGAAAATGCTAAATTCCTAGGAACATGTATCCTTTCAAAACTAAATCAGAAACAACAATAAAATCTAAATACAACAAATTGACCTAATGAAATCAAAGCAGGAATAAAAAAGCTCCCAGCAAACAAAAGTCCTGCACCAGATGCCTTCACAGGTGAATCTCACCAGACTTTCAAAAAAGAACTAACACTAATCTTTCTCAAAATATTCCCAAAATTCAAGAAGAAAATCTCCCAAGTTCCCTTCCAATGTCCAAATTCTTCCTGGATCTGTCTGAGTATCTGAGCTCTATGGTCAGAACCCTGCTGACTCTCCCCAGCTGTTCCCATAGGGTCAAGGGCAGGTCAGACCCTGTAAAAGCCACCTGCCCTCCATCATCCACCAGCACCCAACACACAGGTCTCTCTACCTGGTATTACCCCAGGGTGGATCACAGACAGGAGACCTGAAGCTGAACCAGGACATAGTGACAGCAGTCACATGCAGATATCAGATTTCCAATAATAAGATTTTCATAACCTAAAGTTAATTATTCCTCAATCATTTCCCACATCTAACCCTTAAGCACAATTGGTCATGAGGGAGATTCTATATTCCAATGTATGAAACATGATCTACCACAGAGTCTAGAGAATAAACAGCACAAAAGGGGCAGTGCAGCTGCTACATGACCAGCACCAAACTCCCCTGAAGGAATAGGTCCCAGGAGCTGAGTCTGTGCCTCTATATGCCCAAGACCAATTCCAGCATGACAACAAGGCTGCATCTGGGAATGCCTAAAGGCATTTCCCCAAACCTGAATAAGATACATTAAATTTATTCTTAGCTGCCAGACAACTAAAAGGCATCTTAATTTACATGTTATTGCCTCCTACTAGCCAAACACATGAAGAAATTTAGGCTCATTCCCCCATTGTGACAATGGACTCTGTATCAAACCCTGACCTTTTGAAGTGTATATGTTTGCCTTGCCTCAGGACAAGTTTTGTTAATAAAAAGCATGGGGTTCTGGGGACAAGGAGAACCTAAGGCCTTAGACTTACGACCTTAGAACTTAGCTCCTTTAGCTAAGCTTCTCTGACCTCCAATGTCTTTCAAAATTATATTTTATCTCCTGACTCTTTATTAGTCTCTGGACTCCTATTTAACACCTATGCACAGCCTCTGCAGATTCCCGAACCCGTCTTGATGCTCGGACAAGAACCCCAGCATTTATAGTTCATGCTTCTGGTTCCCAGGGACACACACAGACATTCTTCTCTCCCCCATCACTTGAATCATTAGCTCTAGGCTCATATTCTTGTCTTAGTTTATCCTTGATCACTTTGTAGGGTAAATAGTATTGAATGAAACTTCCCATCTCCTGAACATGAACCTGCTTCACTTTTAGTTATCGGATTTGAAGGTTAATTTCTCTTTCTGTTCATTACTGGTGACTGTCGAAGGAATCCATCATTTTTAACCCTTCTCCTTTTTGTACAGGTGAGCTGGAGTGATTGACCCCACTGTGGAGAACATAGGCCCAGATGCGGGGAATTATTTAACATACATGCATCCTTTGACATGTCACACTCTAATACGATATCATTTGTACCAGCATCGAACCCCAGAGCTTCCTATATAATAGGAGGACATGCAAATAGGGCCCCTGTGCTCTTAAAAACGACCCCAGCCTTTACCCTGCAGCTCTGGGACAGGCGCCCAGCCCTGAGATCCCCAGGTTCCCATTCCCTGATCTGGACTCAACACAGACCACTCACCATGGGGCTGGGGCTCAGCTTGGTTTTCCTTGTGGCTCTATTAAGAGGTAATTTATGGAGGAAAAGAAAGACTGAGTCTGAGAGTGGATGTGAATGAGAGAAACAGTGGATGTGTGAGAGTTTCCTGATCAAGATGTCTTTGTGTTTGCAGGTGTGCAGTGTGACGTGCAGTTGGTGGAGTCTGGGGGAGGCTTGGTGCAGCCTGGGGGGTCTCTGAGACTCTCCTGTGCAGCCTCTGGATTCACCTTCAGTAGCTACTGGATGACCTGGGTCCACCAAGCTCCAGGGAAGGGGCTGGAGTGGTTATGTCAAATGAATCCTGATGGAAGTACCACAAACTATGCCAGCTCTGTGAAGGGCCGATTCACCATCTCCAGAGACAATGCCAAGAACACGCTGTTTCTGCAAATGAACAGCCTGAGAACCGAGGAAACGGCCATGTATTACTGTGCAAGACACACAGTGAGGGGAAGTCAGTGTGAGCTCAGACACAAAACCTCCCTGCAGCAGAAGCTGTGACCACAAGGGGGTCCTAAGAGTCCCTGAACACAAGGACCATCTCAGCAGCAGGAGCAGTTTGAGGTTTGGGCTGGTTTCCTGTGTGGTTTCCCCTTCATGCACAGTTCCCCTCTGGGAACCTCTGGATTCCCGATTCTGCACTTACCTCTGATGTCTCTAAGTTAGAAAGTCTGTTGTAAACAGAGACAACTTTCTTACATGGAAAAACTGCAGAGTGTCTTTCTGAGACTTTTGAGCCCCAATGAAAATTCATCATCAAATGTCTGATCTCCATCAGCTAAATCTACCCAGAGTTTCTCCTAACTCAACAGTGCAGTTCAGCTCCATGCAGCTTAGGATTCCACCAGCCAGAAACAGAACTCGTGTGTTCTGGACCATGGGCACCAGAAGCTTATGAGTGCAAAGCTAGAGAAGTTGTACCCCGGTGGTGACAGTCAGTGACTTAGCATCATGCTCATAGCACCAAGAGTAGGTGGTACCAGGCAGAGGTAGGGGGACCCATGGCAGCTTGGTATGCATGACCAGGATGATGATAAACACACACACAGCAAGAGACATGGAATGTTTATTATGCACAGAGTTGAAATATCTTAGAAGCACAGGAAAGGCCCTTCATGAAGTCAGGCCTGCTTTGGTGGAGCCAGGAGAGGGGATTGACTGAGGGATTTTATTTTGTCCAGGTGGTGGCGTAGGGGAGGAATCCTGCTTCCAGGGACTTGTGTGGATTCAATCTCTTTTTGACATCTGGAGAGAAAACCCAACCTTTCTTTTCAGATTCCTATGTGGGACAGAAAGGAGCCATCAGTTTTCAACAACCAAACAAAAAAGAAAATAAAGTGTGTTTACATATTTTATTCACAATTATAAAAATTGAACAAACATTGAGATAAATGGTCATTGTGTACATACAAAACAGTGTCTACTGTACCTAAGAAAAATAATTATAAATAGCCATATGATGATAATGGTGGTGGTGGTGGTGGTGGTGGTGATGACCATAGAATTGGACAGGGTCCTGGCCCATTGTCTGGGAGGGATCTCTCCTCAGTCTAAAACCATAAGTTGCTTGGAAGGCCTCGTAACAACACTTAGGTGTGGTAGTTGTGGTTTCAATGTCCAATGACATCAAAATGGGAGATTCCTTCTTTCATTATTTGATAAAAAGTTAATGTGTGTGGAAAACCACCATGTCTACAAAATATGAAAATGATTATAAGTCTGCAAGCAATGAGGAGGAGGAGGAAGAGGAAGAGGATGGTGATGATGAGGTTGGACTGACACAGGGCTCTTCATCTAAAGAAATGAAGGCTGTTCAGAGGGTCACACATCACCATGGATCTTCTAATGAGGGGTGTACTTGCTTCCCTAAAAATTTTGAGAAATTTCACAAATGGGACCCCAATGAATTAGGCAGTTTAGGTGATTCATGGTGAGACCAGATCAGTAATGACCCCAAAGGTGTCTAAATGCAGATCCCTGCACCTGGGAAGGTGTTACCTTTCAGAACTGAGACACTGTGAGAATGTGCGTGTAGGAAACAGGGATCCCCTTCCCACCAGTTGGCACTGACTTTCTTATTTCTCTTATTCCCTTCCTGCTGAATTTTTAAGCTTTCAATTCCTGGTCATAAATATCCTGGTATTTCCTCTGGTCTTGCAAGCTGTCTCTGTCATGCCCTGTACTTCCTTGTGGGCCTTCCCTGGAGGAGGCTTTAGATCCACATGTCCAGTAACCCTCTATCAATGAACATCAGGCATATCTCTGTCATGTGACTCAAACAGTCCAGCTTCCTCCCCTCACCCAGTTCCACACTCACATCCAGATTTACGGGTAGTTTTCCAACAGCACTCCCCTCTGGTACTAGAACCTTCTCCCATCCCTGTGTCTGCTGTAGCCAATCCACATGGACAGTAGAGGCTCAGCATTTTCCGGGGAATTCTTTGTAAAATCACCCAAATCAGGCCCCATTAAAGATAATAATGATGAATTGAATGTTAATATAAGTAAAAACATTTGTGCCACCAAATACTCCATCATGGAAATTAAATACCTAGCTTAGCAGGAGGGTATCTTTCTGAATAATGTGCCTGATGGGAGAATGTGTTCTTTATACATGAAGGATGTTGTATGTTATGAGGGAGAGCCCGGCACCCTCTGCCCACAGTGAGCATCCCCAGAGATGGGGCACAGGGAGGCTGGGAATGAGGGTTTCCTGATAAGATTGAAGTTCCCTTTCCTGTGAGAAAATGTGTGCTAGGAATTCTCCCACTTAAACCTCAGCATCACTGACAACACTAGACTGAGAAATCAGGTCACTTAACAGGCTGCCATATCATTTCCACATATAAGAGATTCTCAATTGTACACATGCATAAACACTGCTTCCATTTATTATCTCTTCTCCAGGTTGAAACATGATTCTTTCTGATGTGATTAGTTTGGGATCTTTGCAATGTGCCCTGTGCTTCCATAAGGAAAGAGTTTACACAGCGTGATATACACAATGAAAAGTTCAACATCAAGGATCAAGGGTCTTCCTTTCAGGTCTTGTGAAGGAGTTACTCATATCAAAGTGAAGAAATTAAGAAAACATGGCATTAAGGCTGGCAGTTCTTTTTAATATGTTTACACTAAAGTAAACATAATCTAATCTAATAAAGGCATAATATTGAAATTAACCATTTCTCTGGGATGCTTAAGGCACTCCCACCAGCCAATCAGAGCGGCTGTATGCAAATTAGCCCAGCCAAGATGGCGGAGGCCGCAGCCCCAGAGAAGAAGCCAGAGAAGCTGCGCAATGCACAGGCCACAACTGCTGGGGGAGGAGCAGGGCACCAGCGATGGAGGCCTGGAAATAGATCCGGTTGGTAGGTCCCAGATTCCAGGCAGCTGGGCAGCCTCAGGGGTGGAGGGACCGAGACAGCTCCGCCCCTAGGCTGGGGCCAGGAAATAGGTGCAATTGGGGCACAAAGCACACACAGAGGTGTGTGTGTCCGTTCAGCAGCAGGGTCCCCGCCCCCCCACCAGGGACCATGCACCAGCATCCACCACCCGGGCCCACCACCCGACTCAGCGCCAGGTGTGTCCTCTCAGCAGTGGGGGGCCACCAGGCGTGTGCGATGGTGGGCCACCCAACAGGAAGCGTCCACGCCTGTACTCACCAGCCCTCCCACTCCCCAGTGCACGAACCCTGAGGGGGCTGGGGGCAGCCTGAAAACAGCCCTCAACCCCTCACCCAGGCTGGCCAGGCACGCCAGCAGGTGGACATCCCCTAAGGGGTCCCAAACTGTGAGAGGGCACAGGCCAGGATGAGGGACCCCCAAACCCCGCCGAGTGCACTGGGCCCCTAGTTAGAGTATAATATGACAATGATATATGTAAGTGTTGGATTTCAGAAGTTAAACAAATGCTAAACCCTATTAAATTTTTTTTGAAAGATTAATGAGAACTTACTAATGTAACATATTCATCTAGTCTAACATTTCTTCTTATGCTCAGGTGAGGTTGTCCATGACTGAATTCCCATCAGCTTAATGACCTATGAGGCCCCTTGTCCCTGACTTACATGGTGAGTGAGGTCAAGAGAATATATATACCCACTTGGGCCCCAGAAAGGCAGAGAAGTTTAGCCTCAGACCCCACACTTACAGGAAAGGCTGCCCCACATGCAAATTTCTGTTCAAGCTCCAGGGTAAATCATCTCCTGGACTGTGGAGGCTCACAGCTCTCTCCTCACAAAGGCTGAAGTCTCTGGGAAGGCAGACTTGTGGTCTAGAAGAGGATGAGGCTGCTGGATCTTCTCCTGTGCCTGATGACAGCCTGTCAAAGTGAGGATCTCAGGGGTCAGACAGGGGTCATTTGATGGCTGTGACTGCACATGACTGATAGGAACTGATGCTCTTTGTCCTTAGGTGTTCTGTCCGAGTTGCAGCTGCGGGAGTGGGGCCCAGGACAGGTGAAGCCCTCGCAGACCCTCTCACTCACCTGTGCAGACCACGGAGTTTCCATCTCAACCAGTGGTTACTGCTGGAGCTGGATCCGCCAGCCTTTAGGGAAGGGGCTGGAGTGGATGGGGTGCATAGGCTATGATGGAAATACTTACTACAGCCACTCCCTCAAGAGCCGAACCTCCATCTCCAGAGACACATCCAAGAACCAGGTTTCCTTGCAACTAAGTTGTGTGACCACAGATGACACAGCTGTGTATTACTGTGTGAGAGACACAGTGGAGGGCAGTCAGTGTGAGCCCAGACACAAACCTCCCTGAGCCTATAGCAGGCCTGCGCTGCTAGGGGCGCTCCTGACACCAGGGGGCGCTCAGGACCCACCAGCACAGTGAGCAACCCCAGGAACAGGGGCAGAAGGAGGTGAAGAGGGAAGGGCCTTCCTGTTGGGCTGAGGGATTTCCTCTCAAGCTCTCAGCTGCCTCCAGGGAACATTCTTCCTTCTCATATTCTCACTGCAGACAACAAGGAAGAAGAGACATGTTCTGTTTGCAGGTGAAATATTGGCAGTGACAGGGACTCTTTCATGAAGTCTCCTTCACAGATTCTAAAAGTGACTTTTTTCACAGCCCTTGCAATGTTCCTCTGAGTGTAAATTCCGCAAGTGTGTTTCTGGGATTGGGCTGTGTGCATAGCTCTGCATTCATCCCTCCTGGGTCACTGCTAACCTCAGTGTCTGACTCTCCATGTGCCCTTCCCTCCTGGTTCCAGGGGCAGTCCTGTTGCTGAAAGCCCTGAGCACACTCAGTGCTGAGTGACCTCACCATCCCTCTCTGGGTCCACATTGACAAGCACAGGGACCCCCCACATTCATCCACAAGAGGGACCCCTGCTGCCTGCAGGAAGCAGTGCTAACCCCACAGTGGGGACAGGTGACCCTGAGGGCTTGGGATGTGCATTATAGAACTTCTCCCTCCAGCTTTCCTCCTGGATGCAAGGTTTTCTAGCTTCACTGTGGGTGCGATGTCCATTGGGAGCATGTTGGAAGCCTAGGGGCATTCATGGGAAACCCTGTGTCCACAGCATCCTCTTACTCCTTGCCGAGGAAACATAAACACACACAATCATACAAAGTCACACATACACAGTTGCACACTCAATTATGGAAAATACATGTATTTTCACACGTGAGCAGTGATAAAAAACTGTTCATTTAGTTGCATACTGTACTTTATGAATCCTATATACAAAAATATTATTGTGTTTCATTCTCCTGGATGCCATATGAAATATGTGGTCTCCAAGCATTATTTCAACAATGATCATGCCTTATGAAGATCAGTAGTTGTATTTCTCAGTCCATTTAGTAGGAGCTCAAATTAGGAGTTGGATCCCAGCTTTGCTTGACTGCGACAAAATTTTTTGAAAAGTAATTGAATTAGTAGTGAAAACCTTCCACCAAATAAAAGCTAAGAACCCAACGGATTCAAGGGTGAATTCTACCAGAATTTCAAATAAGAATTAATATCTTTTTAATCAACTCTTGAACTCTACTGAGAATTAAGACGAAGCAACACTTTCAAACAGATTTATTGAGGTGACATTACACTCATATCAAAGCCAAGTAAAAACATACAAAATGACAGGTCAATATCCTTATGAACATACATGCAAAAATCCTCAACTACATACTAGCAAACTTAACAGCACATTGAAAGGACCATTTAACATGATTGAGTGGGATACAATCCTAGCATGCAAGGATGGTTCAACGTATGTAAACCAGTAATGGTGATATATCTCATCCACAGAATGAAGGGTGAAGTATACCATCTATAAGCAGATACAGAATAAAGTCTTTAAAATTGAAAATCCCATCATAATTATAGTTTTTAACAGATAGTTGTAGAATTTCTAGGCCTCAATACACTAAAGGCTACATTAGAGATGCCAACAAGGGACATTGTGCTACACAGAGAAAACTTCAAAGCTTTTATTCTTACATAGAGACCAAGGCAAAGGCTCCCCTGTAATGACCTCTGTATGTCAAAACTAGAAGTCCTCTTCAGAATAATTAGACAAGAAAAAAGAAATTTTAAATGTCTAAATGTCAGAAAGAAACCAGTTTAAATGTTTTTTTTTTCTTATCTGTATGCAGATGACATGATTTTGCACATAGAAAACCCTAAAAACTGTATGAGAAGCTAATATTACTAATATTCAGGAAAGATGTAAGATACAAAACCAACACACAGATGACTTTTGCTCCTGCACACTCTAAATAAAGTGTCTTCAATATGTAGGGCTGTTTCTCAGGAAAGTGAGGGAAGAAAATGTCAACTGGCTAAACAACAATGAGATGACAACCTAATAAAACAAGAACTCTGGACGTGTCTTGGTTAGTTCCCCCATCATGTTCCTGAGTTGCTAACTCCCAATGTGGCACTGAATCAGGTACAGGTTCCACTTGACCCCCATAATGTGGGGACATGGTGATAGGGTTCCCAAGGGTCACTTGCAAACATCTTTATTAGGGTTTTCCTAGTGACTTGTGCTGTGCAAGAATGCACAACTATCCCTAACCAGTTGGGCTCAGTGGATAGAGCATCGGCCTGCAGACTGAAAGGTCCTGGGTACAATTCCAGTCAAGGGCATGTACCTTGGTTGTGGGCCCATCCCCAGTAGGGGGTGTGCAGGAGGCAGCTGATGGATGTTCCTCTCTCATCAATGTTTCTGTCTCTCCGTCTCTCTCCCTTCCTTTCTATAAAAAATCAAATATATATACATATATATATATATATATATATATATATATATATATATATATATATATATAAAATTCACAACTGCATGGAGAAATACAGAAAGGTATAGTCTTTCACATTCCAGAAAAAGGAAACGGCTGGTGTATCACTAGTCAAAACAGGGCAGGAACAAAATGCAGCTTCTACTTTAAAGGGTAATGTCTGCTGTTGCTAGGTGACAGGGAAGCAAGAAGGATTTAGGGCTGAAGTTGAGACAGTTTATTTGTTTTCAAGGAAATAGTCTGGCAGATGTCCTAGGAAGGTGTCCCATCTGTGCGTATCCCAGGCTTGTAAAACATGCTTAGAGCAAAAGGTAAGAGGCTTTTTGAACTGGAAGGGTGAAGGGAATTTCTATTAACTAGAGACGCATTGGTGTGATTTATCCCAGAGATCTGAAAATAGCAGGGAGGAGGGGGGTGCAAGAATGCTGCCTTGAAAATAGCTTATCTTTGCCCACAGTTTGAACAGAGGGGCTGTTTGCATCAGTGGAGCTAACAATTTTGAGGTTTAATTATCTGGTGCTTCTCATAAATTATGGTGGCCACAGCAAAGAAGAAGAAAGGCCCTTTTCCATTCATTACAATGACCACATTCTCATGTCCAAAACTTAATTATTTCTAACTCATTACTGACATTTTCATCTAGACAGATCTGGTTATGATGGAGATTCTTCTATATCCCAATATATGAAGCTGGATCTACAACAGAGTCTAGATTTCCTACTAAGACCAAGGACACACAGGTCCAGGATTTCTGTTTCATTAGGTTGTCATCTCCTTGTTGTTTAGTCAGTTCATGTTTTCTTACACAGATTCAGCACCAGCCTCACCTGAAGGAATAGGACCCGTAAGCTCTTTTTGTGTCTCTAGAGTTCATGCTTCTGTTTTCCAGGGACCTACACAGACTCAATTCTGCACCAACACTTAGTCTGCTAGCTCTAGGCTCACACTCTGGTCTTAGTTTATCCTCTGATCACTTTGTAGAGGAAATAGTGTCAGATGGAACTTCCCATCTCCTGAACACGAACCTCCTGCACTTTTACTTCTTTCTTGTATTATGAGGGTTGCTTCCACTTGGTTGTCATTACTGGTGAATGCCAAAGACATCTCTAATTTTGAACCCTTCTCCCCATATTTTTATGAAAACTTTCTCACCTGGGTTTTCATACAGGTCCACTGTAGCAGTTGGGTTCAGTGGGGATGGCAAATCCAACACCAGAGCTCTCTATACAGTAGGAGGACTGACCCAGCAGCTCAGGACAGGAGCCCAGCCCCGGGATTCCCAGGTGTTCCCATTCCTTGATCAGCAGTGAACACAGACCACTCACCATGGGGTTGGGGCACAGCTGGGCTTTCCTTGTTTCTCTTTTAAGAAGTAATTTATGGACAACAAGAGACACTAAGTATGTGAGTGGATGTGAGGGAAATAGTGGATATGTAAGTTTTCTGTCCAGGATGTCTCTGTGTTTGCAGATATCCAGTGTGAGGTGCAGCTGCTGAAGTCTGGGAGAGTTTAGGTGCAGGTTGAGGGATCTCTAACACTCTCCTGTGCAGCCTCTGAATTCACCTTCAGTATCTACTCGATGACCTGGATCTGCCAGGCTTCAGGGAAGAGGCTGGGGTGGGTTTCTACTATTAGTCTTACTGATGGTAGCACATACTACCCAGACTCGGTGTAGGGCTGATTGACCATCTCCAGAGATAATGCCAAGAACTTGCTGTATCTGCAAATGAATAGCCTGAGAGCCCAGGACACGGCTCTGTATTACTGTGCAACACACATAGTGAGGGGATGTCAGTGTAAGCTCAGACACAAACCTTCCTGCTGGGTGGGCTGTGACCATCAGGGAGCACTCAGGTCCCTGAACATGAGGACCATCTCAGCAGCAGGTGCAGTTGGAAGCTTGGGCTGATTTCCTGTGTGGTTTCCTCTTCATGTCACAGTTTCCTCAGAGAACCTCTGAATTCCTGATTCTTTGTTTAAATCTGTCTCTATGTTAGAAATGTCTATTGTAATCAGAGACAATGTTCTCATATGGACAAACCACTGATTGTCTCTTTCAGACACTCTTGTGCCAAGTACCAATTAATGATGAAATCTTCTGTCTAAGTGAGCTAAATGCAACCAGAGACACTTTTGATTCAACTCTGCAGCTCAACCCCACAGAGCTTAGGGTCCCAACCAGGCAGCAGAAGGTACGAGCGTCTTAGACAGTGGGAACCAGAGGAGTGTGACCTCAATGCTACTGAAGAAAGTCCTTAGTGGTAAAAGTCATTGACTTGTGATCATGATCATAGCACTGAGAGCAGGTGACAGGAGGCAGAGGCATAGAGACCCACAGCAGCTTGGTACAGATGTCCAGGCTAATGACAAGCCCACACACCAAGGGTACGCGGAATGTTTATTGTGCACAGAGTTGAAACCTCTGGGATGCTAGGGAAGTCAGAGCTATTTTGATGAAACCCAGAAAGGTACTGGCTTGGTGCTTTTATTTTGTTGAGGTGCTGGGGAAGGAGGAGGAATTCTGCTCCCCGGGGTTTCTATGGTTTTAATCTCCCAGTGACATCTAAAGACTAAACCAAGATTTCTTACCATATTTCTCCTGTGTACTAGATGGAGAAGAGGCAAGAATAAGCCATCAGTTATCAGCAGTGAAACGAAAAATGAAATAGAGTATGGCTACTGAGTTTTCTTAACAACTTTATAAAATTAAGCAAAAATTGACATAAAGTGTCACATGTTCAAAACAAAAAGGTCTACAGAAAATGAGAAGAATATAAGTAAGCAAGTGAGTATGATGAAAGTGATCATGATGATGATGATTTCATTGGTGATGGTGGTGGTTACAGAGATGATAGAATTGGATACTGATTTTAGTCCAATGTTTTAATAAGAATATGTATTTTATCCAAGGTCATCAGTTTTAAGAAGGCCTTCTGTCAACTTACAGTTGGGCCATTGGGGTTTCAATTTCCCAATAACACTCAAAGAGGAGATGCCTGCTTTGCTTTCCTATAAAAAGCAATTGTGTGTGGACAAACCCAATGTCTATAGAAAATTAGAATAAGGATTATTAGTAAACAAATGGTGATAATGATGATGATGATGATGATGATGATGATCACTTCAAAGGCCTGAGACACAGATCTTGGTCTAATCAAATGATGGCTCCTCATAGAGACACACCATCACCATGGGTCCCAGTGAAGGGTCCACTCTTCCCTGGAAGTTTTGAAAGATTTCATGAATGGGGCCACACTGAATTATGCAGCTTGGATGAGCCATGGTGAAACCATGTGGCTAATGACCCCAAAGATTTCCAAGTGAGAATCCCCTGGACCTAGGAAGGTGTAACATTCTAGAACAGAGACACTGTGAGAATGTGCATGTTGGAAACAAGGATCTCCTTCCCACCAGTGTGCAATGAAATGTTCCTTATTTTTCTTAATCCCTGCCTGCACGATCTTTAATGTTTCTGTTTCTAAGAAATTCCTCTTCACCATTATTCAGGTATTTTCTATGATGCTATAAGCTGTCTCTCTCATGCCCTATACTTCCTTCCAGGTCTTCACTGGAGGAGGCTGTAAAACTTTATGTCCAGTAAATCTCTGTCCATGAACATCAGGCATATTTCTATCATGTGACTCAAATCAAGTCCAGCTTCCTCCCCTCACCCAGTTCCACAGTCACGTCCAGATTTACAGGTAGTTTCCCAGCAGTGCTCCCCTCTGGTACCAGAACCTGCTCCAGCTCCTGTGGCTGATGTAGCCAATCCCTATGGACAGTGCAGGCTCAGCATTTTCTGGGGAGTTCTTTGTAAAATTACACAAAACAAATCCCAACAGAAAAGACAATATTAAATTAGCCTTGGTCAAAATTAAAGAGTTTTGTCCCATCAAAGATTCCATTGAATAAATTAAAACATAAACATAAATATTTCTCAATCAAATGTCTTATGTATGAGTCTTATATAATAAAAGTCCAGTGATCAGAATGGCAGAAAACCAGAATGACCAGAGACCAGACCAACCATGGTCCCTTACCCCAGCTGGCCCCGCCCCCCAGTGAGCAGTTAGGGGTGATGAGGCAGGCAGGTGAGTTGTTAGGGGTGATGAGGCAGTCAGACAGAGGCAATTAGGGGTAATTAGGCAGGCAGGCAGAGGCAATTAGGGGCAATTAGGCAGGCAGGAAGAGGTGTTTAGGGGTGACCAGGCAGACAGATGACTAGCTAGGGGCATTAGGCCGGCAGGCAGAGGTGGTTAGGGGGTGATCAGGCAGGCATATGAGTAGCTAGGGGCATTAGGCAGGCAGGCAGACGTGGTTAGGTGTGATCAGGAAGGCAGGCAAAGTGGTTAGGGGCAGGCAGTTGAGCAGTTAGGGACATGAGGCAGGCAGCAGCCTAGCAGTTAGGAGCCAGTAGTCCCTGATTGTCCGACTGCCAGTTTAGACCCAATGTGGAGTCGGGCCTAAACCGGCAATTGGACATCCCCAGAAAGGTCCTGGATTGTGAGAGGGTGCAGGCCAGACTGAGGGACTGCCCCCCATGCATGAATTACATGCACTGGGCCTCTAGTTAACAAATAATACATTAAAGACATAATATGTTTGTGTGGGAGCTGGACATTGACCACAGTGACCTCCCAGGGGAAGGGCAGAAGGAGGCTGGGAGTGAGGGATTCCACTCAGGGTTGAAGTTTCCTTTCCTGTGAGAATTCTATGGAAGGAACTCCCTTCCCTCACCTCCCTCTTAATCCCAACATCACTGATAACTCTAGACAGAGAAAACAGGTCAAATTCCTTCCATTATCACTTCAACCTATGAATGATTCTGAGTTGTACACATACATGATCACTGCTTTTATTTCTTGTCTTTCCTCTTCTTAGAGCCATGACTATTTCTGATGTAACTAGCTAGGGGTCTCTGACATAGTCCATGATCATGCATATCCAATAGTTTCCACAGGAAGCTGTAGACACAATCACAAAATGTCCAACATAAAAAATCACAAATACCTCACCTACTATGCTTGGGAAGTAGTTTCTCAGATTGAATTAACATCATAAAGTAAGAGATAAGATATTGAGAATGAATGTCATTAATTATTTTTTATAAAGGTAGGAATTATTTATATTAAATTTGATTTAAAAATAGGCCATTTTTTTGACCTAATTCCAATGTGTCTCATGATCCAGGTGATACCTTGTCTTTGACTTACATGCTGGGTGAGTTCAAGGGGCTCTAGAATGACCAGGGCAGCCCAACCTCAGGCCCTACACTTATGGGAAAGGCTTCCTCACATGCAAATTTCTGCTCAAGTTCCAGGGTAAACCTCACCTGGGCTGTGCAGGCTCATAGCTCTCTCCTCAAACAGGGCTTAGTTCTCTGGAAAGGCAGAGCTGTGGTCTAGAAAACTATGAGACTGCTCGTGATAGCTCCCCAAATTTAAGGTCTCATGGGTCAGACAGTGTCATAGGATGGCTGTGAGTGCACGTGACTGACAGGAAATGATGCACCTTGTCCCCAGGTGTCCTATCCCAGATGCAGCTGCAGGAGTCGGGCCCAGGACTGGTGAAACCCTCACAGACCCTCTCCCTCACCTGTGCTTTGTCTGGGGGTTGAGTCACCAGCTATTACTGAGAAGGCAAACCCCTGTTTTGTAAAAACTGCTATTTGGAATTCTCTGCTGTTTCTCTTATTCTAAAAGATAACTTTGCTTTCTAGCCTGCCTTAGTCTGCTCGAATAATGAGGATAATAAACTTAGCTGTCTGACCTTGTAGGCCAGAGACTAAATAAGCCCATACTCTCAATGCCATGCCAGGTGCATTTTTTAATTGGATAGAATTGTATAGTTTTCAAGGCTAGCAGCGAGATAACCACTAACTGCACAGAGGGCTAGCTCCTTAATAAAAAGGGGAAGTTCTGCTTGTAGGCTTGCTTAGAATTTGAATTCATTTTCTCTAAGCCCACCGTGGTGAATAAAGTGTAACTGCAAGCTCTCCTGCATTGTTTGATTATTCTGGTTCTCTGTAACATAATTTGGTGCATTGGCCGGGAAAACCAACCCATGCTTGGCTTTTTAGCCTCTGGTGGGGGGATCGGGTCTGGAGCCTGCGGGCGTTGGACAGGCCTTCGGGAGGCGCCGCTCTGCTGAATTAGCAGAATTAAACTGGGGGACTCTGGATGCTCCCGGACCTCAGCCCAAGACCCAGCCAGCATCTGGAGAGAGTGGACGGACACTTCTGGACCTGTCGACAGAATCGGTAAGGTAGGGGCCCCGTCAGTTCAGCCCACTCCAAGTGAGTGGAAGGGGAGACTGATCACCTCCCTGGAAGCCATAGGGCTTCCTCAGGCAAATCAGGAATTGGGTGGATTGTTGGTTAAACTCTGAATGAATGTCTGGTGAAAGTGCGTGAGTGTGGAGGGAGGGGGCCTACCCTCTCCTCTCCTTTGTGTGGCTCCACGACCTCGGTTACAGAGTCCGAGTGGGCCCCAACCTGCGGTTCCGCGATTCGTCATGAGGCATAACGGTGACTCACCCCCACGTGGAGGTGACCAGGCTTGGGGTTTATACGGGTGCACCTTAGCTAAGACAAATCTAAGCTCCTAAGGGACGCAGCCAGGTGGGCATCTGAGTGAGGATCTGTGAAAACAGGTCACCCCTTCCCTTGTCTGTCTCGTGCCACCGATCATCATGGGGTCGGGACAGAGTAAACCCACTGTTCTCAATTGCATGTTGAAAAATTTTAAAAAGGGATTTGATGGAGATTATGAAATTAAAATGAATTCTGAAACACTGAGGAAATTCTGTGAAGTGGAATGGCCAGCCTTCGGGTTGGCTGGCCCTCGGAAGGCTCTTTAGATGTAGGATTGGTCAGGGCGGTGTGGAATGTAGTCACAGGAGATCCAGGACACCCAGATCAGTTTCCCTACATAGACAGCTGGTTGGAAATTGCTCAAACCTTGCCACCTAGGGTCTGGTTCTCTGTGTGCAAGAAGGGACAGAGTAAGGTTTTAGTAGCAGGCTAAGGAGAGGCAGGCAGGGCAGGAGCAGGCTAAGGAGAGGCAGGTAGGGCAGAGCAGGTCTCTCAGAAAGAAGTTCAACCCCCTATTCTTCTGGACTCCTCCGAGGAAGTTCCACCAGTGTTACCACCTCCATATGAGCCACAGGCAGCACCAAGTGCCCCCCCCCCCACTAGCCTGGAAGGTCTGGAAAGTCTGGAAACACCGCCTCCCTCCATTTCGCCTCCACCAGGCTCTCCAGAGCCAGTTGGGCGGCGCTTGTGTTCAGCCGATCAAGGGCCCAAACAACGGCCGGTACATCAGATGCCTCTCAGGGAGATTCGGGGTGCCCAAGTGCTTGGTGAAGATGGAACCTTACAGGAAGGAAGGCTGGTCTATTATTATCAGCCCTTTACCACAACTGACATTCTGAATTGGAAGCAACACACCTCAGCTTATTCTGAAAAACCTCAGGCATGGTAGATCTCCTAGAAATGATCTTCCAGACCCAGAAGCCCACCTGGTTGGACTGCAAGCAGCTCCTTTTTGCATTCTTTAACACTGAGGAGCGCATGAGAGTGATGACAGAGGCTCAGAAGTGGCTTCAGAGCCAGGCCTCGGCAGGGACATTAGACACAGACAGATGGACAAGGGAGGCCCTCCCTAGTGAGGAACCTAATTGGTCCCCAAACTCAGAAGACAGAAAGACCAGGCTAGAAAGATATCGACTGGCTTTCCTCCAGGGGGTCAGGGCTGGAGCCAAGAAGCCCACCAATATGGCTAAAATCTCTGAGGTTTTCCAGAAGCCTGATGAAAGCCCAGCAGCTTTCTATGAGAGACTGTGTGAGGCATATCGGATCTACACTCCCTTTAGCCCTAAGGCCCCGGACACTCAAACCATGGTAAATGCTGCTTTTGTAGGCCAAGCCCAGCCTGATATCAGGAGAAAATTACAGAAGCTGGAAGGGTTTGCAGGAAAAAAATGCTAGTGAACTGCTAGAGATAGCCAACAAGGTTTTCATCAACCGAGACAGAGCAGCAAAAAAGGAGGAAGAAAAGAGATTGCAAAAAAAGGCCAATGTGATAGCGGCAGCTTTCAGAGGTTCAGTCCCCCAGACAGCCCAAAAAGGAAGGCAAGAAGACAGATCAGGAGGGAAAGGAAGAGCAAATCTAAGACGGGGCCAGTGTGCCTACTGTAAGGAAACAGGGCACTGGAAAAATGAATGTCCCAAATGGCGAAGCAAGAAAATAGGGCCCCCTTTTTCACCCAGTCGTTACCAGTCAGAACTGCCTGAAGCAGACCTTATTGGGCTGGCAGCAGCTGACTCTGACTAGGACAGACGGGGCTCTTTTCAGCTGGGCCCCCATGAGCCCATGGTCAGAATGAAAATTGGGGGCCAGACTGTGGACTTTATGGTTGATACAGGAGCAGAGCACTCAGTAGTCACACAGAAAGTAGCGCCTCTCTCAGGGAAGGAGGTCACCATTATTGGAGCTACGGGGGATCAGACCCGTAAACCAATCTGCCAGCCTCGCCGATGCCAACTTGGTGGCCACTGAGTAATTCATGAATTCCTGTACTTGCCAGACTGTCCAGTACCTCTGATGGGTAGAGACCTTTTATCCAAAATGGGGACAGAAATCACTTTTGCTCCAAATGGCTCAGCACAGCTTCGCCTAAGTGAGGAGACTTCTCCAATGATCCTGTCCTTAACAGTGCCCCGGGAGGAAGAATGGAGACTTTATACCCCTCAGTCAAAGGCCTCACCTTTAGAACCTGAATTAGAGAAAGAATTCACGCTAGTCTGGGCAGAAGGAAATCCCCCTGGCTTGGCCAAAGACCATGCCCCAATATTAATTGACTTAAAGCCTGGGGCACAGCCTGTCAAAATCCGCCAATATCCAATTCCACGGGAGGCACACCTAGGAATACAGGTCCACTTAGACAAGGCTGCTTCAGTGGGGACTCCTTAAAAGATGTCAGTCACCATGGAATACTCCCCTCTTGCCTGTCAAAAAGCCTGGGACTAATGACTACCGCCCAGTACAGGATTTACGGGCTGTTAATGAGACTGTTATAACCCTGCATTCGGTGCTGCCAAACCCCTACACACTTCTAGGACTTATTCCATCAGAAGCAGAATGGTTTACATGCCTAGATCTGAAAGATGCCTTTTTCTGCCTCCGATTAGCCCCCATCAGCCAGCCACTTTTTGCTTTTGAGTGGGAAAATCCAACTACAGGAGCCAAGGAGCAGTTCACCTGGACCAGACTTCCACAGGGGTTCAAGAACTCCCCTACTGTCTTTAGTGGAGCACTAGCATCTGATCTGTCTAAGTTCCCAGGACAGGACTTGGGGTGTGTTCTACTCTAGTATGTAGACGACCTCCTACTGGCTAGCTCCACACGAGCTCAGTGCTGGGAGGGAACACGAGCCCTTCTGAGACTGTTAACTGAAACAGGTTATAGGGTGTCCAAGAAAAAGGCACAGATTTATCAGAAAGAAGTCGAGTATCTAGGCTTCCGAATAACCCAAGGGAAACGAAGACTAGAGACTGAAAGAAAGCAGGCAGTATGTGCCATCCCAGTCCCTAGTACCCGGTGGCAGATTCGGGAATTCCTAGGAGCGGCAGGATTTTGTCCAATTTGGATCCCAGAGTTTTCAGACCTGGCCAAGCCTCTCTATGAAGCTTTAAAAGGAGAAGAGAAGGCACCCATTGACTGGGGTCCTGAACAGGAGAAAGCCTTCACCACCATAAAGGCAAAGCTAACTGAGGCCCCAGCACTAGGACTACAAGATGTGACAGGAGACTTTAATCTTTTTGTTCACGAAAACAGCGGGGTAGCCCTAGGAGTTCTAACCCAGGAGTTTGGACCCTGGCAAAGACCAGTAGCCTATCTCTCCAAGAGGATTGACCCAGTTGCCTCCGGGTGGCCCCTGTGCCTCAGGGCCCTTGCAGCCACAGCACTGTTAGTCAAGGAAGCAGATAAACTTACCTTAGGACAAAACTTAAATGTAAAAGTGCCTCATGCTGTTGTCACCCTGATGGAGGAAAGAGGACAGCACTGGCTGACTCATGCTTGAATGACTCAATACCAAGGATTATTATGTGAAAATCTGCGGGTACGATTAGAAGCAGTGAGAACTCTTAATCCTGCCACCTTTCTACCCATTACTGAGGGGCCCCCTGAGCATTATTGCCTGGAAGTCTTAGAAGAGGTTTATGCCAGTCGGCCAGATCTAACGGATAGGCCCCTGCCTAACCCTGACTTGGTGTTGTTCACAGATGGCAGCAGCTTCTTAGATAACGGAAAAAAACAAGCTGGATACGCAGTGGTATCAGACTTTGAGACAATTGAAGCACAGCCCCTGCCTGAAGGATGGTCAGCGCAGAGAGCAGAACTTTGGGCCCTTGCCAGAGCCTTAGAACTCAGTAAGGATAAGTGTGCCAACATTTACACTGATTCACGTTATGCCTTTGCTACCCTGCATATTCATGGGGCTATATACAAGGAAAGGGGGCTCCTGACAGCAGGAGGAAAAGGAATCAAAAATCAAAATGAGATTTTAAAGTTATTAGAAGCAGTTTGGGAGCCTAAAGAAATAGCTGTCATTCATTGCAAAGGTCATCAGAAAGGGAAAGACTCAGTGTCAGAAGGAAACCAGCGTGCTGACGCTGCAGCAAAGCAGGCTGCCAAAGGACAAGCGGCACCAGTACGGATCATGTTGGCCCCCGAATTACCTGAACCTCCAAAGTACACTCCGCAGGAAGAGGAATGGGCTCAGCAAGAGGAGGCCAAGAGGACAAAGGAAGGCTGGTGGATACTCCCAGATCATAGCGTCTATGTCCCAGAACAGTTAGCTCATAAGGTAGTCCTCCAGCAGCATGAACTTACTCATTTAGGAAAGACTGCTCTAGAAGCTTTGTTAGGCAGATATTACCTAATTGCCCGTCTTCCCTCCTCGTGTGCCTCAGTCTCTCAGCTTGCCTCCTTTGTGCTCAGAACAATGCCAAGCAGGGTCTTGTGGGACCCATAGGAGTCCAGCGCTGTGGGCAGGCTCCCTTTGAGGACTTAGAAGTAGACTTCACAGAAGTAGGGCCTAGCAGAGGAAATAAATACCTACTAGTCTTTGTTTGTACTTTTTCAGGCTAGGTAGAGGCATATCCCACTAGCACAGAAAAGGCGAGAGAAGTCACTAAGGCATTGCTGAAGGATATAATTCCACGGTATGGAATGCCTCTGACCATAGGGTCTGATAATGGCCCAGCCTTTGTAGCAGAAATAGTACAACAGGTGTCCAAGGCTTTAGGAATTAGATGGAACCTACATACAGCTTATAGGCTTCAGAGTTCAGGGAAAGTAGAGCGCATGAACCGGACTCTAAAGCAGGCTATGCCTAAGCTATGCCAGGAGACAAACTTACCCTGGACAGATATCTGGCCTCTTGTACTCCTGCGGGTACGCTGTGCCCCAAGGGCCAGGGTGGGTTTCTCTCCCTTTGAAATTCTGTATGGTAGACCCTCTCCCTTAATTCGGCCAAAGGGAGATTTGGGGGAAATAGGAAACTTAGAAATCCAGAAGCAACTACAAGGACTTGGAAAAACTGTTTTTGAGATCCACAGGTGGGTTACTGACCGACTGCCCATCTCTCTAGGAACAGCTGTACATCCTTATAAACCTGGAGACCAGGTTTGGGTAAATGACTGGAAAAAAGAGCCCCTCAAGCCAATTTGGAAGGGACCCTATCCAGTCATACTAACCACTCCCACAGCTCTCAAGGTTGCAGGACTGAACAACTGGATTCACCACTCTAGGCTGAAAGCAGCCCACCAGCCAAGTGACGCCCAGCCTGAGTGGAAGGTGACCTCTGACCAGAAACACCCCCTGCGGATCACCCTCAGTAGAACAAAGGACCTGGCTGATCAACCTGCTCCAAAGAATTCAGAAAGGCCTTGCTGAATTCTTCCTACACTAATCTTTCTTTCTTATCTTCTTTTAAAGGCAAAATGCTCTGGTATTTCTGGATAATTATTGTTTTTATCTTTCTAATAATTCTCATTTTGTCTTTTTATGAGTGCTGCCAGAACCCAAGGCTAGTCCCAGGAGGAGAGCTCTTCTGCCCTTGCTGGAACACAGAGGCACCATAAAATTACTGCTTCCTACAAAGCAAAGAAACATGATGAGGCTAAGGCTAATTCTTTCACTGTTACTGAACTTTCTTAATCTCCACCACTCACAGGTGTACACTCTGCCCCTTAAAAGCCTTCTAAGTCCTCACTATCTCTACCAAACGCTTAACCTTACCTTTTCCCTCTTAAATCAGACCAATCCAGCCCTAGCAAGGGAGTGCTGGCTCTGTCTTCCCCTCTCATCTACAAGCTACATGGCAGCCCCCACCTCCTTGCATGCATGGTCTGATTCTAGTCTGTCCTTCCATTATAAAATACATGGAGGACCTCCATTCCAACTTATGCAGCTCAATGAACTTTATAATTTCAAAATCGGAGATGACAAAAGGGACACTTACAGGCAGGGCTGTCCAGCTACTTCAAACTTATCTAAATGATATGTCACCATACCGATCCAACAAGGTTCCTACCTTAGGACTGGTAACCACTAACACTGTCTTAACATTTCAGTCACCCCTTTGCATCAGAAAGGAACTCCCTGGAGGAGATGCTCTGGGACATCTTGAACCACGCCTCTGTAATTTTACTCTCAATCTAAAACCTGCCTCTAACTGGGTTAACTATGTTGTCACCCAAACAGCTTCTTTTCGGAACCCTGTTCGATTTTCAGAAGGGCCCACCATTTCAGCAGCCTTCCCAACCACTGACACCTCTCAGTTCTGCTCAGGCCGACCCCGCACCTGCTCAAGGTTTCATCCATGTCAGGATTGCACATTGAACAGACAGGCCTCATGCCGTCACCTCCCTTCCCATGGGCTCACACACTCTAAATTCTGGGTGGAAACTGACAGGAAATTTATTTTCTTTGAAAACACCACCTCTGGAGCCACACAAAATAATCCTCAAGGCCCCTTTCAGCCCCTAACAGGGGCAACCTTGGCAGGAACTCTCTGTCTGGGAACAGGAGAATAGCAAGTTCACACACCTCTTTACCACTGAGAATACCTTCTGTATGGAGACCCAGGGAATTTTCTTCCTCTGTGGCACCAATACCTATCTCTGTCTACCTGCCAACTGGACTGGAACCTGCACTCTGGTTTACTTAGCTCCTGAGATAGACATTGCCCCCAACAATCAGTCCTTACCTGTCCCGGTAACACACCATATCCAATACAAAAGAGCGGTCCAGCTAATCCCTCTCCTTGTAACACTTGGCATTTCAGCAGGGGTTAGCACTGGAATAGGGGGATTGGCAACTTCCCTCTCCTACAATCAGAGTCTATCCAAAGATCTTGCTGACAGTTTGGAGGAAATAGCTCAAAGTATTGTTGCAGTACAGGATCAGATTGACTCACTGGCAGCCGTCACTCTCCAGAATCGAAGAGGACTAGACCTTCTCACAGCAGAGAAAGGGGTGCTGTGCCTGTTCCTTGAGGAAGAATGCTGTTTTTATGCTAACCAGTCTGGTATTGTAAGGGATGGGGCCAAGAAACTAGCTGAAC
>PVJC01007379.1:23108-51750 GCA_004026665.1 Murina feae | reverse complement strand
GAGGGATCCCAGACTGCGAGAGGGCACAGGTCAGGCTGAGGGACCTCCCGAGTGCACACATTTTTTTGCACCGGGCCCTTAGTCTTAATATAATAATGTTACATGCAATAAACATTAATATCTCAAGAAAAACAATTTTAAATAATGTTGCATCCAATAAACACCAATTATTCAAGAAAAATGAAATTACATATAATATTACATGCAATAAATATTAATATTTCAAGGAAAAAGGGATTTTAAGTATAATAGTACCAAAATTGTCCTAACATAGTTTGATATCACAAAAGTTGTAGGAAATATTAAAAATCTGCAAATAATAGGATTACTTCTCTTATATTCTAAGATGTTAGTTCACTCTGGCTCTATTTTTGTTCATCGGTTTATGTTGTTCATTATATTCCATAAATGAATGAGATCATATGATATTTACCTTTCTCTGTCTGGCTTATTTCACTTAGCATAATATTCTCCTGGTCCATCCGTACTGTTGCAAATGGTAAGAATTCCTTCTTTTTTACAGCAGCATAGTATTCCATTGTGTAGAGGTACCACAGTTTTCTAATCCACTCATCTGCTGATGGGCACTCTGGCTGTTTCCAAATCTTAGCTATGGTAAATTGTGCTGCTATGAACATAGGGATGCATATATCCTTTCTATTTGGTGTTTCTGATTTCTTGGGATATATTCCTAGGAGTGGAATTACTGAGTCAAATGGGAGTTCCATTTTTAGATTTTTGAAGAAACTCCATACTGTTTTCCACAGTGACTGCACCAGTCTGCATTCCCATCAGCAGTGCACTCGGGTTCCTGTTTCTCTGCATCCTCTCTAGCACTTGTCATTTGTTGATTTGTTGATGACAGCCATTCTTACAGGTGTGAGATGGTACCACATTGTTGTTTGGATTTGCATCTCTTGGATGATTAGTGACTTTGAGCATGTTTTCATATGTCTCTTGGTCTTCTCTATGTCCTTTTTCAAAAAGTGTCTATTTAGGACCTTTGCCCATTTTTTGATTGAATTATTTTCCTTTTGTTAAGTAGTATGAGTTCCCTGTAAATTCTTGAGATTAAATCTTATCAGAGATAACATTTGCAAATATCTTCTCCCATGTTGTTTTATTGATGGTTTCTTTTGCTGTGCAGAAGCTTTTTATTTTGATATAGTCCCATTTGTTTATTTTCTCTTTAGTTTCCATTGTCTTAGGAGCTGTATCCATAAAGATGTTACTGTGACCTATGTCTGCTTTCTTTTGACCTCATGTTGCCCTGAAATCTTGAATGTAAGATTCACATATGATTAGACTTTGTTTTTGCACCATGATTATCAATATTGATGTGTCATAAATATGTATTGATTAATGAATTAATAAAGTCAAACTACTCCTTCATCCAAACAAATACTTTAGACATTACTTCATTGGGGAAGAAATACTGTATCAGTTAGCTTCTGCTGCATAACAAAACACTCACAAACCATCATTTATTAGCAACACATTCCATGGCTCAGTTTTTCTCTGCTGCATGTGCTTTGTCTGCACTTAACATTTGTAGTTGGCTAGCTGATTCATGATGACCTCACTCAAATCTTTGGTCATTGGTCCTGGATCTCAGATGAGCCACATGTCCATACCAGCCTAGCTTTGAGCAGCAAGAGAGAGGGCATACTCCAAAGTGCAAGTACCAATGGTACCAAAAAGTACCATTTGTGTAGTATTTGCTAATTTTCCATGGGCCAAAAAAGTGTGAAAGGAGTCAGTAGAAGAGGTGATAACACGAGAATTTGAATACTAGGAGATATAATTTATCGGAGCTCTTTATTGTAATAATCTACTAAAATTATAACTTTTATACCTCCTTTGCTTTATTGAATTTTTGGTTTGACAAATATTATTGATAAATGCTTTAATTTTCCTGTTCATGAAATAAAGTGTATATACCCTTGAGCCCAATTTTTTAAAAATCTTAACAATACAATCCTTTATTAAAAATATTGTGTAGCCTGGCCAGTATTGCTCAGGGGTTAAGCATGGACCTGGAACCAGGAGGTCATGGTTCGATTACTGGTCAGGGCACATGCCCAGATTTCAGGCTTGATCCCCAGATGGGGGTATACAGGAGGCAGCTTATCATTGTCTCTCTCATAGATGTATCTCTCTCTCCCTGTCCCTTCCTTTCTAAAATAAATAAAAACATATTTTTTAAAATGTTGTCTAATTCTAGTTTTTTCTGTCAGAATATTACTGAGACAAACATTATGAGCCTTGACTGATAACAAATACTAAGGTTTGTTCTTCCCCTGATTATAATGATACTAATAATAGTGACAGTGCCTAACATTAAATGAACTCTTAATGTGTGTCACAAACTGTTCCAAGTTCTTTTAATATACTTACTTACGTTATCTTTACCATAGTCTATCCTTTTTAATTTTTAAAAAATCACAGAGAAAGTACAGTGCTAAGAGGCATATACTAGAAAGTGGTGGAGGAGATCTTTGACATTTGTTGGTCTGATTTCAGAATGTAGACTTACTGTCCTATGTAGCATCACAAATATTCTATGTGTGCGTGTATCATATAATACATGCATATATATGTCTTAAGTTTTATATGTAATTATTATGTTTTATATTATCTGTACTTATTAATTATATTGCTGTTGTATTATTTGACTCTCCTGGAATTTCAACAGTAATCTCAGTGAATGCAGGGAGTCAATGTCACAAAAATTAATGACAATTTGATTAATGTGCTAAAAGGCATCTCACCATCACTTCCACTTGCTTTCTTAGAGGCATAACTTAAAACATGTCAACCTATAGGTGAATAATAGTTTTATAATAATAAACTTCTTCTCTTGAGGAATATTAACGGTAGTGTCATGAATTGGCTTTTGAGGCCAACTTGGCAGCCACTGGGGAGATTCAATTTGGCTTGCTAAGCATAGCTAAAGGCCAAAAGAAAGAAGGGTAGAGCTGTAAGAACGGACTGGCTATATTTATGGGTGGGTTTTAGAAATGAAACTGTTTCCAAAGCAGAAATGGAACATGGAACTCAACTCTGAAAGCTAACAAACAGAAGCATTTAGATCTACAAATCACACCAACTTTAGTATGGCTTTGGTTGTAGGAAAGTGTTTTCTTCTGTGAAGTGAATGGGTCCTAGTGAGTGTACAATGGTTCATATTCTTCATTAGGAAATGTGTTTTTTTTAAATGGTTACTCAAAATTTATAAAATGACTATAAGATTTGCCTCACGAAAATCATTGGCTTGATATTAGCCTTAGTTTTTTATTATTTACTAACAAAGAAAATAGGCATTTTTATGTTTTTTAAAAATATTTTTTATTGATTTTTTTACAGAGAGGAAGGGAGAGGGATAGAGAGTTAGAAATATCAATTAGAGAGAAACATCGATCAGCTTCCTCCTGCTGGGGTTGTGCCCGCAACCAAAGTACATGCCCCTGACTGGAATCTAACCTGGGACCCTTGAGTCCGGAGGCTGACGCTCTATCTACTGAGCCAAAGCGGTTAGGGCAGCATTTTTATGTTTTTTAAGTACAAAAAAAAGCTACTATAGTTATAAACAATTTATAATTTTCCTAGAAATGATTATGTAAGTATACTTTTAAAATGTGAAGTAACAACAGACTTTGGCATCTGAAAATTGGCTTATTTATCTATTTATAACAGAATGATTTATGAAGAATTAACTGGGAAGTTATTTTGAAGATTGGCTTTTTAGTAGATATGGATTTGTGAGATACAATGCATGAATAGAAAAGTCTTCAAATACACCTTTTGTGAAAGACAGAATCTAACAGTTAATAAATTTTCCTTTACTCTCAAGTTCTTTTATTTATCTAGAAAATTCACCATCTCTTTGTAGAACATTAAAATTATTTAGAATAGATTCTATGTTTTTATTAATGCTGAATCTAAGGTAAAACATGACAATTTTCTCACCAAAACTGGTATATTTCTTTGCTTTGCTTACCTGAGCATTATAATCTAAAAAAAAAAAAATCTAGATCCTAATCCAGATTGACCTTAGATACAAAACTTAAGCTCACAGTGTTACAGAGAACCGGAATAATCAAACAATGCAGGAGAGTTTGGAGTCACACTTTATTCACCGCGGTGGGCTTAGAGAAAATAATTTCAAATTCTAAGCAAGCCTACAAGCAGAACTTCCCTTTTTATTAAAGAGCCAGCCCTCTGTGCAGTTAGTGGTTATCTCGCTACTAGCCTTGAAAACTACACAATTCTATCCAATTAAAAAATCCACCTGGCATGGCATTAGAGAGTATGGGTGTATCTAGTCTCTGGCCTACAAGGTCAGACAGCTAAGTTTATTGTCCTCATTATTTGAGCAGAATAACGCAGGCTAGAAAGCAAAGTTATTTTTTTAGAATGAGAGGAACAGCAGAGAATTCCAAACAGCAGTTTTTACAAAACAGGGGTTTGCCTTCTCAACAGAGTGTTAGTTTCCACAATATAACACTAACATGGTAAGCTGACTCAAGATGTGATAGTGAGGATTCAATGAGATAAATGTAAGGTGTTCCCAAAACACGTATTCGCACTTTAACAGCTGGTAGCTCAATTGATGTTTCTTTCCTTCCAGCCAGACTAAGCTTTGAACAAAGGAAATTCATCCTAAAATGCTACTGGATGTTTGAAAATGCAGTTGAAATACAAACACTGCCTTTATAACTATTCAGTCTATGTACATTTTTTTTGGTGGGGCACACTTTAACAGCTGATAACTCAATTTTCACTCCTTTTCAGGTTTGAACTGTTTTGAAATAATGCGTGAAGCAGACTAAGCTTTGAACAAAGAAATGTATCCACTACACTTTTTATGTGAATACATAAAAGATAAAGTTTAGGTACAAAACCAGCAACAGTTGACAAATTGAGGGAACACAAATACCAAATGAAATCGTTCTTAATGTTTGTGACTCCATTGCTTTGCATTATCAGCAGTGCCTGGACCAGAATGGTCATCAGTTTGAAAACAGGCATTGACCAAAAATAAAAAATAAAAAATTCCTTTTCGTAGATATTTTTACATTTTGAAAATGAACTATATGTTAATAAGCAATGACTTTATAATCATTCAAAGTGCATATACATTTTTGGGACACGTCAGCAACTTCGCACAGTGGCTGGCACAAAGGCATTGCTCAGTAGGCATTAGTTGTGTTCCCACATTTACGAGTACTGTTTGCACAAGTATATGTACTATTTTGTAGAACATGCATTAAATATACTGTCTTTGTAAATAGTTCAAGACTTTAACTCAGTGGTTCTCAACCTTCTGGCCCTTTAAATACAGTTCCTCATGTTGTGACCCAACCATAAAACTATTTTCGTTGCTACCTCATAACTGTAATGTTGCTACTGTTATGAATCGTAACGTAAATATCCGATATGCAGCACGGTCTTAAGTGACCCCTGTGAAAGGGTCGTTCGACCCCCAAAGGGGTCACAACCCACTGGTTGAGAACTGCTGCAAAACTGAATATGGTTTTTAGATGAGTAATGGATTTTTAAAAATAATTTTAACAGAATATTAATGTCCTCTCTTATTTTTAAAATTTACAACCTTACCATCATTTTCAAAATGTGAGAATTCCTACTTTGACAGTGTGTACTTACAGGATGGATATCCAATGACATAGAAAGAATTAAGGTGCTTTTTTTCATTCTTTCTTTCTTTGATGAATTAAAAAGAACTTGGGATATTATACTACACTAAAACTAAAACAAGTAGTGTGCTCCATCCAAACTGGAAAACTTAGTGTATAAAACTTATTTTCCCCACTGGGTTTTGTTCTTACTAATCCAACAACCTGGAATGCTTGCTGCCTAAGATGTCAGTTTATTGCCTGGAAAACTTAAGAGCTGCCCAGGAGGTCCCAGCTTCCCCATTCTCCAGCCTTTTGTGTGTAACTCCCTTAGCTCCTCAAAGGCATTTACCTTTACTCTTCAATGATTTCTAAATGAGAAGGCCTCTATCTTTTTTTTTTTAGAAGAAAACTGTGGTACATCTACCCAATGGAATACTATGCTGCTGTAAAAAAAGAAGGAATTCTTACCATTTGCAGCAGCATGGATGGAACTGGAGAGCATTATGCTAAGTGAAATAAGCCAGTCAATGAAAGAAAAATACCACATGATTTCATTTATTTATGGATAATAAAGACCATTATAAATTGATGAACATAAACAGATACAGAGACAGAACAGCATTGAACAGACTCTCAAACTACAGCTGAAAGGCTCAGAAGGGTTGTGGGGGGAGTTAAGAGATCAACTGAAGGACCTGTATGCATCCTTTTAAGCATAATCAATGGACACAAGACACTGGGGGGTAGGGGAGGATGGGGGAAGGTCAAGGGAAAAAAATGGAGACTCATTTAACATTCTTTGTAATACTTTAAGTAATAAAACAAAATTTAAAAAAAGAAAAAAAGAACAACAAAAAAGAAGGCCCCTATCTTAACTTCCTTTTCCCTTAGCAAGCTGCTGAGTGAGAAACACCCTGCCTTACATCTTTATACTCTTTTATATATGTGTGTGTATATATAATATCAGAGAGGAAGGGAGAGGGAGAGAGAGATAGAGACATTGGTGATGAGAGAGAATCATTGATCGGCTGCCTCCTGCACACCCCCTACTGGGGATCAAGCCTGCAACTTGTACATATGCCCTTGGCCGAAATCAAACCTGGAGCCTTTCAGTCCAAGGTCTGATGCTCTGTCCACTGGGCAGAACCAGCTAGGACTCTTTTTACTCTTCACAGCACTTTGGATCATAGTTGTTGCTGACTAAATATTTGATAAACATGGTCATTTAGTTTCTCAGGCCCCTCTTTTGAATATCCTTGAATTATACATCCAAATGTAAAAGTAGGCTAACCTATGCATAAAATGATTTATCTTTTGAAAAGAAGCTTTGGGCTTTAAAGTATTTTTGTAAACATAGGAACTTGAGAAATGATTCTAGCACAATGAGCTTGATATATACTGAGTGGGGCAAAAGTAGGTGTACAGTTGTGAGTACACAAAACACAGAGTTTATTCTTGTATTATTATTTAGTAACTAGGGGCCCAGTGCACAAATTCATACACCTTGAAAGGAACTGTGGGCCACGAGGCTATGGAGGACACAGGAATGGGTCTTGACCCATCCTTTGTGCCCCTGCCCAGCCCCTCTTCCCAAAGCCCCTGGTCCCCTGTCTGCCGGCAGCCCTGCTCCTGCTGCTGCCACTCCCATGTGCTGATGGCGCAGGCCCCACTTGCACCCACTGATGGCAGGGAGTGATTGGGGCTGGTGCCAGCAGCAGGTGCGAGTAGGACCAGCACCATCAGTGGGTGTGAGCAGCAGCTGCCGCGCCAATCACCGCTCAGGAGCAGGGGGAGGTGGAGAAGCCTTCATGGGCAGTCGGGGCCCATGGCTGCTACCCACACCTGTTGGTGCTGCCGAACCATCAAGACTGGTGCTGAGTGTTGGCAGCAGGTGCAAGTGGCATCTCCAGTGCCAGCTTGAGGTGCAAATGGGGCTGGCGGCAGCAGCAGGTGCGAGTCCCAGGCAAGACTGCAACACATGGGAATAAAGAATTTTCAGTAACCACCAGAAAGTCGCCCTGATGACAGCGACCGGCACCATGCCTTGGTATGGTGCTCCTGCTCACCTGCTGCACCATGCCGCCACAGCCAACACCCACCATGTTCCACCCGCACCCCCTGATGGTCAGCACATGTCATAGCAACCAGTTCAGTTGTTCTGCTGTTTGGTCTATTTGCATATTAGCCTTTTATTATATAGGATGATTGTGTTACTTTCCATATGAACAGCTGTATACCTACTTTTGCCCCACTTTGTCTTTCAATGCTATCTATATCTTTTTCTGCTATTCTCCCCTTTGCCAACTAGGCCTGGATGTTGAGGAGTCAGTGGGCAGGACTTAGCTAAAACTACATCCATAACTTTCTATATCAAATACAATTAATTCTCCTGTAAGACTTGACTCTAAAAAAACCAAACAAGGGATTTGAGAAGTTAGGTGTATCATGAATTTCATGTTAAATTAATTGGGTGGTTTATATTTAGTATCCTATCAAGTTTATCTGGGATTTTTTAGGAAGAAAAGATGAAAAAAGGAAAAAAATTGCTATTATTTCTAGATATTCAAGAAGAAAACAGAATTATTTCTTAAGAAACTCAAATAATTATTCTCTAGAAATAGATACTAGAGTAATATTAATGTGTTTTAAATAAACTATATTAATGAAGCCCCCAAAACTTTAAAAACAACATTTTTCTTGTACCCCTGGTACTTTAAAACTTAAGATAATTTAAAGGATGCATCCTATATTATTATGGTATTAGAGGCCTGGTGCACAAATTTGTGCACTCGGGGGGGGGGGACCCTCAGCCCGGCCTGTGCCCTCTCGCAGTCTGGAACCCCTCGGGGGATGTCCTCCTTCTGGCATGCCTGGTCAGCCTGGGTGAGGGGCTGATGGCTGTTTCAGCTGCCTACATCCCCTTCAGGGTTCAGGTCCCTACTGGGGTGCCTGGCTGGAAGCAGGTATCTGGAATTTATTTAACTTCTATAATTGAAACTTTGTTGCCTTGGTCCCCCACTCCAAGCCTGGGTTGCCCCTGGCAACCCAAGGTCCCTGCTGGGCAAGTATCTGGGGTTTGTTTATCTGCTATAATTGAAACTTTATAGCCTTGAGTAGAGCTCAGGGCCCACAGGGCCCTGGCTTCCTCCATTGCCTGGGGCAACTCCAGGTCCGTGGCTGCTGCCATCTTAGTTGAGTTAATTTGCATATTTGCTCCTGATTGTTTGGTGCGCGTGGCTTGTGGGCATGGCTTGTGGGTGTACCAGAGTGAGGGTTAATTTGCATATTACTCTTTTATTAGATTAGATAACTTCTCATACTCAACGACATTGCAACTACTTCATTGTCTAGCTTTCTTTCTTATGTTGTTTTATGTTTTAGTCAATGAACCTGAAGCATGAGTTACTATCTTTTTGTTTCTTTAGTTGTGAAAAAATTCAGCATAAAAATACTTTGTTGATGCTAGTTATTTATTTTTCGTATTTGAAATCTGTCCTTTAATTTGGGTTAATTGCTAATTTCCATTTCATAGCAAAACCACCGTTGTGTGGCTTTTTCCATGGTGAATTACAAGTGAGCTTGGCTTTAGTGTTTGGCAGATATGCACTCGGTTTGTATATCAGATCTGTTTTTGGTTGGGTTCCTGGTTGCTCCAGTGCAGCAAAAATTGGACTGTCAAATATTTATATTGGCTTGTCACCTTTGCTGTTGTAAAAATATTAAATCATGGATCTATTAAAACCAGATTCTTAAATGCCCGACTATTTGAACTGCTCTGCTCAAGATTGATTCTGGTTTTGCCTTTTTTTCAGTTTAATTTCTAATTCTGTTGGTCAGTTTTCTAAAATTGTTAATTATTTTACATAATATCTATTATGTATTTTATATCAATAATCTATTATACTACTACTTAGTTAATAATTGGGTGGTTTATAGTGGTACTATATAACTTCATTAATAGACTGATAATTTTTAGAATCAGAAAACATTTAAAATTTAGGGCAATCTTGCAGATCCAGAAGAGTTGAATAGACTTTCCTTTCCAGGATTAAATACTTTTTTTGAAATATTAATTAAAATGGAACTAAGAAATTCCAGATACAACATCAATAAATGTACTTAATAATATTCTAATTCTACTTACTCTTTAACAAATATTTCTGCCTAGGCTCTATAAATAAAAGCAGACCATTATTCAAGTTAAGTTGTTTCTTAAATTGCCACTTAAAAGGATTATTGTAATGTCAAATCCACTTTATTAAGTTTTTGTATGTTAATTTAAAAATTTGTATGTATATTTAAAAACATGCAAAGAGTAATAAAAATAAAATAAAGAGCTTTATAGTCAGATTCCCCAGATATGACTACTGGTAACAAATATTCAAGGAAATTCTTTTTCTTAAATGAAAACATTTAACCTTGTTAGTTCAAAAAGTGTCTCTCAAAAATGATGTGTGAATATGCGTAGCAGGTGAAGTTTTAAAATAATAGTGTGTTAATTTGTAATATAGCTACTAGGTACTAAGGCAAATTTCTTCACCTCCATCCCTTCATCATCGGCTCCTATTGACCGTGACTATCTATACGTTATTCATCTATTCTTCCATTCTCTGAGCAGCACTTAAGAGCAGGATAATTTGCACAGTATCCTGCCCTGTTTTCTGGCCTATAAAAGGCCTTCCCTTCAGGAATTGTATGATATATAACTTTTGTGTCAAGCTTCTTTCATGTAGCACAACATTTTTAAGGCTTATGAACATTGTGGGCTCATGAACCTCATTCCTTTTTTGCTCTACATTGCATTGTATGTATATACCACAATTGGTTTGTTCATTTATCCATCAAGGAACCTTTGCTCTACTTCCACATTTTAACTATGATGAATAGTGCTGTACATGTAATATTTTAGCGTGTGTTTTTAAGTCTTATAGATATATATTTAAGAGTGGAGTTGCTAGATATTTTTATGTTATAGTGATTCAGAGCAATTATAACCTAATATTTATTTGTTATCCTAACAAGAGATCATTTTGTGAATATTAAAACTATTCTAGCCCGAGCCAGTTTGGCTCAGTGAGTAGAGTATCAGCCCACAGACTGAAGGGTCCTGGGTTTCCGTTTGATTCCGGTCAAGGGTGTGTGCAAGAGGCAACCAATCTATATTTCTCTCTCATATCGATGTTTCTCTCTGTGTTTTTCCGTCTGCCTTCCACTCTTTTTAAAAGTCAATGGGAAAATATCCTTGAGTGAAGATTAACAAACAAAGCAAAGCAAACAAAACACAACTATTCCATTTGTAAAATTTTTTCATTAATAGAAATTTTTAACTTTCTGATCGTTTTATTCACAAACATCCCATTATATTTATTTTCTACTGCACATAAGTTTAAAATAGAAGTTTACTTCTTGCTTTGTTTTAGCCCTTCTGCTTTTTATCTTCTTACTATCATAAATTAGTCACTTATTAAAGTGATTCATATATATAATATATATATATTTATGTATATATATATATTTAAATATATTTTATTGATTTTTTACAGAGAGGAAGGAAGAGGGATAGAGAGCTAGAAACATTGATGAGAGAGAAACATCGATCAGCTGCCTCCTGCACACCTCCCACTGGGGATGTGCCCACAACCAAGGTATATGCCCTTGACCGGAATCGAACCTGGGACCCTTCAGTTCGCAGGCCAATGCTCTATCCACTGAGTCAAACCAGTTAGGGCTATTAAAGTTAATCTTGACTTTGGAGATGTTGATTAATTCAGTGACCAGACCTGATTCCATCACCATATTTTTATTTGCCTGCAACCTTGACATTTTTTCATTAAATATTATGCAAGCTGATAAACATAAGCATAGAAAATTTTACTCCATTGTTTTTGGATTCCTTCATTCAGTGATATGTGTTATTTTTACTTCCATAGCCTTAAATAACAATCCCTTATCCTTTTGCTAAACTCCAAGGCATTCAAATTCTTTAATTGCAACAAATTTCAACTTTCAGTTCTATTCCTTCAACTTGTTTTATACCCTCCTTTGACTAGATACCTATAAGTCCTGCTCTGATGAAAATCCCACCAATTAGTGAAACGTGAAGCTAAGTAACTAAATAATTTCTTACTTCTTCCCACCCCAACTTTCATGATCATTTTAGAGTTCAGAGATGTAGTCCCAATGAAGTATTAATGGAGTTTATTTCTAGTGTAATAAATATCACATTTGCTCATTAATCATCCTATTAGTCATGGGAAATGATACAGTACCAGGGATTAACACAGACTTTCTTACCAAACTGTAATGGGTAATGGGATTCTCTCAGCCATCAGTGACCAGGCAAAGTTTCGTACAAGCAAGGGGCCTGTATGCGATGGACACCTTTTGTTTTTACCTGCCCAACATTCATTGCTTATTGATTTTCTGATCGCATACTCATTTAACTTTGGGTTACCAGCCATCACAATTAGATATTGTCTTTGTGGAATGATAGATATATCAAGGTGCTCTACTTTTCCTGGCTGAGGGATAGGGATGTGATCCAAATTTATATGAAGCAAATTTCTTTCCCAGCAATGTGATCCTTGGATAGTGTAGCAAACCAGTCTGGAATTAATCTTAGAAAGCCCTGAAGAAAGTGCCCATTAGCTCCTGCCATTCAGATCACCAGACCTGATTGATTTAGCTTTCCTTCAGTGTAGCAGCTCTGCATCTTCTTTCAATAGCTTCTCCACCCGTGAATATAACTATCTAAAATTCTGAAGCTATTCCATACCAAACCACCTAGAAAAAAAAGAGAACCTGTCAAAATAAAAGTATGTAGGGAAAATGGAATAAATGTACACCTAAGAGATGGGTCATAAGGAAGCACGAAGGATAGACTGGTCGGCAACCACATGGCAGGTACTGGATCATTTCACGTGACTAATAGTATGCACTCAAATGATTAGAGTCTGATACTAATCCACAATATTTTAGAGAAATAAAATTTCCAATGCCCTCATTTCTTTTAGTATTTTTTTTCTGAAACACTGAAAGAAATGCATCTCAGGTAGATACATCTAAATTGTTCTCAAAGGTAAATCCTCTTTCTTGCTTTCTCACACACTACAAAACAGTGCTTCACAGAATACGATCCCCAGATCAGCAGAAAGAACTGGATTTAAAATCATGTCAGAGGTTGGTGGATACTCACAAATGATCTCCCAGAGGAGATTAATGCATATGAAGACTTATGGTCCTTCATATGTTGAGGAAAAATCTTCTGATGTTGGGAGAACATCCCAACTTCTCCTAACATTTCCTGTTTTATGACAAATTTCTCAAGAATCCTTTGGGAAGATGTTGTCTAAATCAGACATTCTGCTTTTTCTGCCATGATCTGGCTTTGAACTCTACATCTACCAAACTCTACACCATGCAAATTAAAATAGAACTAAATAAAGCAACCAAAGCAGTGGAGATCTTTATTTGAAATGTTATACCAAGAAAACAACAACAGGGAGAGGAAGTTGAATTCAAAGGGAATGGCTGGGGTAGAGCCAGTATAAACAGCTGCTAGGCAGTAAGCAAAGGCAGTTGCAGAAGGAGGGGAAACCTGGGGTCCTGTGGAAGGTCTAAAAAACCATGGAGAAGCAATTTGTAAACTGGGAAAGAGAGTACACAGTGGTGCAGGCCTCCTTTCCTCCTTAATTGGACTGGAAGTGCTTTAATCACTAGCGGGACTCACCTGTGCTTAAAAACCAACACAAACAACAGTAGAATACTGAATGTGTAAGCTCTACAGTAAGTTAAGACAGTGTCTAAGCCTGTTCATGGCTTTAAAATAGTGATTAGAATTCTGTTGCTGCTGCTGTTAATCAGTGAGTGTGAGTCTGTAATTTGGGGAGAGGAAGAGGTAAATCGCAGCAGGAGGCACTGACTTTGCTGTCATTTCAGTTGGCTTTGTTAATTGAGGGGCCCTTGAAAGTGGTCAGGGGAAGGGGCCTGTCCTGAACACTGGAGTATTACAGCGTAACAGACAAGGGTGTGAGCCCCGATGGTGGAGGAGTTACAAGTTTTTTGAATTTTAGTTCTGGCTCTATTCACTTCCCATCAGACGTTCTTCATTATTTCAAAGTAAAATTTTAGACTGAATAAGTAAATAATGTAAAAAGCGAATAATTTGCAGACTGAACTTTAGTCACAACTTACTATTTAGCTCATGCAGTCTTTATTTATGGGATTATAGTTACTTACATTGTTTATATAAAGCATATGCAGATCTGCCTTGGTTGGGAGGATACTAGTGTGGGCAGTGAGCAATTACTCCCCAAATCCAAGTGGTGAAACTTGAATATTAGAATGACAGCATGTATATATTTTTAGGAGAACATAGTAAAATATTGACCTTTCCTTCTAAATATTTGGATAGGCTAAGGTTTGCTACTATGATTAGTTTAAATATATTACATTAAACATTCCGATATATCTCCTGATGAAAGGCTTTCTAAATTGTCAAGTATATCATCTCTAATAAGATTCAGTTTTTAAAATTATTGTATTCTGATATAATTATCACTTTATAGTAGAACATCTTAGTTCTTATATAAAGTGTGGTCATGGCTTCCTGAGATGTCATCATTCATCAAATCTTTTTCTCCTTAGATCTCATCTCCACATCCTTTCTGAACTATACACTATAATTTTTGTATTTATATTGCCAAGTATGATCTATCAAAACTAGAACTTAGGCGAGGTACTTGGAAATTTTTAGATATTGCTACTAAATAGTAATCTGATGTCTAAGTAAAACTGGATAATTTTTATTAATATTTTATTGCATTTTGAAACCCCTTAATATATGAGTTTGCACTGGGGACATAAGCATTGAAATGCATTATGTTGTATAGCAAGCTGGTTTCATATTCAAATGATTTTAGAGGACAAGCAGAAGTATTGGGGAATATAAGATAGAATTTCAAAGGCAGTAAGAAACTTGATCAGAGGATAATTAAGAATGAATTAGTGGAAATTTATGGACAATTGGAAGGCATGTTAAGAGGGAAATGAACATGGTATTTATTCAATGGAGTTAAGAACTAAGACTGTTAAAAAATACTAAAAGCAGAAATTCTGGAAAAAGACTATTGTTTTATGATGTATTGTACTCTAATATCAACATATCGCCTAAGGTATTCATCTCTGTTTGCAGACTGTTGACCACCCTGTAATATGACCAACATTTAAATAAGCATTTTAGCTGAGCCAGG
This sequence comes from Murina feae, assembly GCA_004026665.1. Classification (NCBI taxonomy): domain Eukaryota; kingdom Metazoa; phylum Chordata; class Mammalia; order Chiroptera; family Vespertilionidae; genus Murina; species Murina feae. Next base: position 36,860 of record PVJC01007379.1, on the reverse strand, counting down.
AAAGTTACATTTTTGGAGAGAGAAGTAATTTGGGGCCTCCTGCAAAGTGATACAATTGAAAATTGCTCACTTTCTGGATAAAATTGGTTGGTACTGGGTCAGTATTATCAGATAAGCTCTGAGATGAAAATATTTATTTCTCTTTGCTCTCTTTCCTATGAATTTATCATTCAGGCTGTTCAGAAGTTATTTACCCAAGGCAAGCACACGTGACTAGAAAAATAAGGTGAAGGTACCAGCAGCCTCCGACATACACTGTTGTCTGTAACACTTGCCTAATGCAGTGCTGGCGCACTTCAGCTGTCTTCTTCCCTGCAACTCTCTGTGCCCAGTAGGCTTTGAACATCACTTACAGACACAATATCGTGTCCCAGTTAGCTATATGTTTATTGCATTTTATAACATGCCATCCACTACCCCCTTTTTCTAAGCCAGGATTGGAGAAAAATAGTTTTTATATCAATAGACAAATATGGAAAAAGTTATTTGAAATAAATAATATCGGTTTAAGACTTTATATTTCAGCTCATTTCTAAACATCTTTATGATCTCTAAACTATGAAGAGAATGTTCACTGTTTTCCACTGAACATTTACTAATAAAGGTTAAAATATTCAGCAAGGTTAGTAAATTGCCATACACACACACACACACACACACACACACACACACACACACTGGGGGCCTGGTGCCCAAAAATTTGTGCACTTGGGAGGTCCCTCAGCCTGACCTGTGCCCTCTCACAGTCTGGGACCCCTCTGGGTATGTCCACCTGCTGGCGTGTCTGGTCAGCCTGGGTGAGGGGCTGATGGCTGTTTGCAGGCTAGGCCAAGCCCCCAAGTGTGGACCCTCACCCCATTGGGGTATGGTCAGCATGGGTGTGGGCCTGAGAGCTGTTTTCAGGCTGCCCACAGCCCCTTCAGGGTTCGAGTCCCTACTGGGGTACCTGGCCAGCTTAGGTGAGGGGCTGATGGCTGTTTGCAGGCTGGCCAAGCCCCCCAGTGGGAACCCTCACCCCATTGGAGTGTGGCCAGCATGGGTGACGGACTGAGGGCTGTTTTCAGGCTTTCAGGCTGGCCACAGCTCCCATTGACCCAATGTACCAGCAAGGCTGTCTGTAAGCAGGTTTCTGGGGTTTATTTATCTTCTATAATTGATACACTGTTCCTTTAAGCCAAGGCCTAGGCAGGTAAGGTAACCTCCTGTCTGCTTCAGCTTGTGGCTTCTATAATTGAGACAATGTTGCCTTAGTAGTGGCAGTCAGGACTGCTGTTTGCTTCACCTCCTAGGCTTCTATAATTGAGACAATGTTGCAAATATGTTGTTGCCTGGAGAACAAAGGGGCCCAGGTGGCAGGCAAACAGTTTTACTCCTGCTGCAATGGAAGCTACCTGTTTACTCAGCTCCATGACTGCTGGCCTCCATCTTGGCTGGGTTAATTTGCATACAGCTGCTCTGATTGGCTGGTGGGCGTGGCTTAGGCATACCGAAGAAATGGTCAATTTCAATATTGCACGTTCATTAATATATATATATATATATATATATATATATATATATATATATATAATTGCTAATTGAAAAACTGAAACTGAATTGGGTGAAGGAGTGCCTGAACAGCTGGCCTTTTATCTGCTTTTTTCAAACTATAGTTGCTCCTTTTAATTTCAACTTTTTTTTCATTCTCCTTTTCATTCTATTATAGTTTTTGCATCTTCTGGGTGGCTATTTATTGACCCTTAATTTTAATTTACTGCAACTTTGATGATCAATTTATATAAGGATCCTCACGGGGGCTCACATGCTGAGGAATGAATAGCACCAATAACATGTAAATGGCTGAGGAATTGTAACACCCTCTCTAAGATTCACTAGTTATTTAACACTTCTAGTGAATATTTTGTGAAGAAATAATAAGCCCTGGTAGTGTGTGTGGGGTTTTTTTGTTTGTTTGTTTGTTTTTAGAAATGCTTTGTTTAAATCTAATACCCTGAAGGAAAACTCAAGAGGAAAAGCTGCCAAGTATACTTAATTTAAAAAGGTTTTTCTTTTTCTCTTCTTTTAGTTTTCCCTGACGGTATTGCTTGTGTATTAAAAAGATTTTCAAAGTTGTTCTAGTGATTCTGTTAAGATCACACTCTACTTTTTTACTGCAGAGGCAAATGTTAACCTCTCCTGAGGTTTCTCTCACAAAGCACTTTCTCCTTCTCAGCTCTTAGCAATGCCAGATGTGCAATTTAATGGTCACTACACCTTTATTACAGTTTTCGTGGCCTGTTTTTTTCATTATTTTCCTTGTTTATGTACACTGCAGCAGTTATGGTCTCCATATGCTTGTTATGTAAGGTAGCTCTTAAAATCCAGCTGAGAGATGTAAGCTGGTGAGGGAAAAAATAACCTCTGGTCTCCCATTTATCTTATTTTTACGCTGAAAGGTAAATTCATCTCGGCAAATGTGTTTCTAAGCATCTTTCAACTTTTCAACTATCGGGAAATACTTTTATGTTGTTCTTCAACAGCATGAAGGCAGAGATCCACAGAAGTTGAACCTGATTTTGTCACTTAATAGCTTTGAGCTATTGATATAGTACTTCGTAGATAAGGTACCATAAGGGAAAGATTTAGGAGCTGAGGTCTGGTGAAATAAATATATGTAGAAACTAGGCTTGTGTATGTGTGTGTGTGTGTGTGTGTGTGTTGTGTTGGGGGGGTGAGGTGGGAGAAGTATAGAAATTCTTCCTGATGAATAGAAACAAAAACAATTTCAAAGAAAATGAGTTTATTGATTTAAATAACTTTTAGTAAGCCATACAATTGAATTGAATTTATGTCTCTTACTGTCATTCTTATAGAAATATGAAATATCTTGTTTCATGAGGATCTGGGATATGTATAGTACAAAATTCAAATATGACATTAGTGCTAAAAGAATTACGGACATAAAATTTTGAGAATGCACGTGCTTCTGGGCATGGTTTTTAAAGCTCTTCAATAACGATGATACATTTCTAATTAGCGATTTTAATGTTTAATAGGAAACAGGTATATTAACTTTATGGGAAAATAACCTATCTCATCTAATTAGAATTATGAAACTTGCCATTTATGTTTGTTTACAGTGTTTTGTTTGGTTTGATTATTTTTTTTTATCAGAAAGTATAGAAGGTTGGAAAGTTAGCAGTGTTGCACCCCAGGACTAAGGGTGTGTGAAGGCTAACATCCTTTGTTTTCAGTGACCTCATGTAAAAGTTGACAGTTTTGTTCAGAAAGTTTGGAATAAATCAGTACATTTGCAAGAATCCATATTAGAATCTACTCCATCAGCAAGTGTTTAGAGGAGAGGAGGTGAGCAAAACACCACTTTTCATCTTTAACATGTGCTCTTTTAACCTCTCTGTATTTGAGAGAAGAAACTTTAGTTCTATCAGTCCCAGAAATATATGAGAAATTTCATTTTACTTAGGATAAAATATGAAAATAAATGTACCAATAAGCCCTGTTTAATTAATGAAAAATCACATTATTTGAAAAGTTAGCAAATTGTTCATTTCCCTGATGCTATATGTAATAGTTATCACATCAGATGTTGACAGATTTCTTAGCCGATTCCATTTTTAGCAAATTTATGGGTATTTTATTCCATTGTATTTAAGCTGTGCAAATTTCTTCAATATTCTTAAAATCCATTGCAGGCATTTCCAGTGACTAAAGAGATACCTGTCAGTGATGGTGGAATTGGTGGATTTCAAAGCTTCTTACTGCTATCATAGAACTTGGCAAAGAAAGGACTCATGGCAGCAATAGATGTTTCTGGAAACTTTTTATGAGACCAGTGGGAACCGTATAAATATGTTTGATTGTTTCCCTCACCTCATCCTCATTTCCCTTATGTTTGATCTGAATACTAACATAAATATGGTAGTAATGCGCTACTCATCCTGAAAGTACAACAGTTGACTGTGAGTGAGGATTTTAAGCTGAAGTTATTAAGAGTCAAACTTCTGCTTTTATTGGATGAAAATCTAGTTTATCACCATATTCTTGATTGCAGGTTATCAGCAAATTTTTCTTCTTATTTCCTTTAAGTTTGTGGAATCTCTTTAATTCATTAAAATATAGCTATCGAATAAAGAAAAATAGACTATAATTTTAGATACCAAACTTAGATATCCTTTTTTTCTATTCTCATCCTTGCCCACCCTACAATGATTATAAATATTCCATGGAAGCATTGTGGGGGATGAGAAACAAAGCTTTCGTAAAAATATTTGGCAAGAGAATATGGGGATACGGAAGGAAATGAAGAAAGCAAAATATCTTAGCCGCAGGCTAAATTTTCAAATTGTTCAAAAGTAGAAGCTCTTCATATAAATCTTATGTTGATAATGATAAAAAAATTCCTGAATTAAAAGTCATCTTTACAGAAATCTATGTATTTTTTTAACATTATGCTTTGCTATTCAGCTATTTTTCTTCTTTGAGCATTGAAAACATAAAGTAGGAAGATATTTTAGGATCACATATGTGTGGTTCATAAAACCAAGAAGTATGTGGGAAAGAGTGAGGCAACAGTTTCTATTGCTGTTGCACATCCTTTTGTCATTGTAAAATTTCAAGAAAAGAAAGCCTTGGGACTCAGATACTATGGCAGTAAAGAAGTGTGTGGCTGGTCACCAGCATTTTAGTAAGAAAACGGATGGCAAGGTCAAGATGGGTATAATTTCAGGAAAGGAAAATATATAAAGGAAACTTTCTGGTGAAGAGCAGTCATAAAAGAAAGAAAACCTTGACGTGTTCCCTCAGAATTTTGAAGAAGACATTTGCAGCGTGCACCTTTTATGGTATGTTTTCTATATTTTTATGAATCTAATGAATGAGATGTCTCTGAGAGAGACACATGCTTTGCCAGTCATTGGTCTCATTTTATATCCGGGCTACTGATACTAGGGCCATTGCATTCAGTTGGGAGGACTGTACACTGCACCACTCCAGACATGGAAGGCACTATAGCTCCTAGTGGTGGCCTTGGACCCCTATTCTTGTTCAGTCGGATAAAGAGATGTTCAAAATGTATATGTAATTTTATATTGCTGACCAGGTAGCTGAACAAAATATTCACAGTAGGAGAGTTACCATTAGATACCATGCTTTCATTCTCACACTTCCCTAATTTCCAGTTCTTATCTGCAACTTCAGGGAAGTTGAATAGGCGATCTTGCTGAACCTACCAATATTATTCCCCTTCCCCCACCACACACATGCACACACGCACACACATGCACACAATGTTTTGAAATATCCCCAGAGTGCCTAGTTAAATGTTACATGATCTGATAAAGACTACCTTTGTTAGCTATTGATTTGGTTGGCTTTTGTGGGTGGTCTCCTAGAATGGATATGAAAGAAAGTTAATTATATCTGAAAGTTAGAATCTTTGTTGGAACAAAGGGAAATATCTCTTGATCATAGATAGCAGTTCATTTAACTCACTTTTTTGGGGTTAGAATCTAAGGTGATTGTTTTGCTACCCTGTGTTAAAGTATAAATAGTTTTTGAAAAGAACTTTGGAAATTATTTATTTTCACTTTCTGAAAGAAAGTTGATGCATCCGCAGTATATCTGAAAGAAAACACAGGATAGTTAATAATCTTGCACGGAAAGAGTGAGAACAGTGGTTATGTTTCATGTCACAGGATGCTTGGCATGTGAGAATGTATAATATTCTAAGTGGCATTCCTACAAATTTCTTACAACTTTAAGACACAACCTTTACAAGCCACATTTGTATTGATACCTTTTAAAAGTTGTTTTGGTGTATCACCCTATTTATTTTAACCAATTCTTATTTATATATAATATTCAAAAATAGCTGAAAAATAACAAAAGTGGCAGAAGAACAGTGATTAGTAAGAACAATACTTTTATAAAAATAGTGTTTTAGTTATTGCTATGCCTAAAATTGTTTGGCTGAATTTCTCAGGAACAAATTGTCATGACTTGGTTTAGGGTGCTTTCTTTACCTTTAAAATGGTGTGTTATGCCAACAGGAATCATTCTTTTGAGTATAACTTTTTTAAAAGTTATGAATGATCTTTTTGAGTATTTATTTAGAGTTGTAAGGTCCACTGTTCTGGAGCACTGAAATTTATCTGGCGAGACCGTTGAGATGACTCTGTTTTAATAAAATAGCTGTTCTTCTCCAGATGTGTATATTTTTAACTCTAGGGGCTGATATTCTGAAAGGGAGAGTATTGACATGCAATGCCTTTTCAAAGCTCTCTACATTTGCTTTTCATTATACTTTATGGTTAAGAGGCCTTCTGAATTCGATGGATTTTATTTGCTTAATTAACTGCATCAGTAGCATATTGTAAGGAAGCCTGTAAATAGTAAAAGTATGCCATAGAGCAAATATAAGGAGCTTTCACCTCTCTGGAGTTGTTTCCTTTTTAGTGGGCATTGTGTGCACTTTCAAAAGCCTGTCAACTGTTTTATTATTGGCTCCTTTGTAGTCATCAGCTGACTGTATGTTTTAGCCAGCTGGTTTACCTTATTTTCCTCTGCTCAATACCACAATAAAGGCTTATCTTGGCTTATTGCCTCCTCTAATATGCTGCATGGCTAATCCTTCTCTATGCATCAAATTTTTCCCTGATATCTGAAAAAAATAATGGTGCCGATGGAGATTCTGGCAAGAGAAATCTTAAAACAGACCTCAGTGTTTGAAGTCAACTTGAGAACAGGTTTAACTCCATGCTCGTTATATCTTAAGTTATTTTTGTTATTTAAATTTCCTGATTAAATCTGAAAGACAATTGAACTCAAACAACCAAACATTTTGCAACCTGTCAGTACAAATTATTTCTTTGCTAAGGTTTAAGGGGATTTTTCAAGTAGATGACTAGGAGACTAACAATGAAAGTCTTTCAGGTCTAATGTGAAAAATTGATAATGTTCTGTGTGTTTTCAGGATAGATTGGAAAGAAAAAGAATGGAGAATTGGACTCTTTACTTATGCTTCTTATCATTATAGGTTAACAGAGATCTAATTTATTCTCCCATCTTAAAAAATTAGAAAAGGGAAAAAGTACATAAAGCAACATTATTTATCCACTGGACAAAAACCAGCACAGATATACGTATAAGCCCAGGGAGAAGGACAATAAAAGGGAATCCTATTGTTGCACCAGCTTACTTCCTGGAGGCAGCCCCCAGATCATGGATGAGGGATGGAGAACCTAACTGGAGTCCAGCTGTTTTGCTAAGTTTAAGAGACGAAAATTGATGTTAAGGAAAGCCTAGAGCTCTAAAATTCTGACTAGAGTACCAAAAGGACCAGAGAGATTTTTAAAAATGAGTAAGAGAGAGGTGGGGCGCAGAGGGAGAGAAAGAAAAAGAGGGGAAAGAAGAGGAGGATGAGGAGGAGGAAGAGGGGAGGGAGGGAGGGAGGGAGAGAGGAAGAGGGAAAGGGAGAGGGAGGAGAGAGAGAGAGAGAATAAGAATGCATACTGGAAATTTTCAGGGATGTTCCCTCCAGTGTTTGTACATATAAGAGAAGAAACAAGCAAAAGCCAAGAAAAGAAGCAGCAGAAAAGAGTATGATTAAAGATCCTAGGACTGACACACTGGCACAAGACTGGGGCTACTTGGTATTTCCCCAGCTAGAGTGGAGAGACCGCTTAATACAAGAGGTATTTGTTAGAGCTTTTAAAAGGGTATTTATTTTATGAGTGTTGTTAAATTACTGCTAGACCTAAAGCTGCTCTATACCTTCTTTAAGCTTGTGATAAATTCTCAAAAGTAACTTAACTGTGTGCCATTGCAAAGTCAAACACTACTTGGAACCCAGCACACAAAAGTGTATAAACCAAAATATCTACCATTCAGTAAAAAAAAAAAAAAAAAAAAAATGAGTATTGTAAAACATAGTATAACCTGACTAGGAAAGTAAAATATTCATTAATAGAAACATGCCTCCAAACGATAGAGATGGTAAAATTTGTGGATAAGAGTATTTAAGCAATTATTATAATTGGTCCCATTTGTTCAGGAAGGTAGAAGAGAACATAACAGTGATGAAAAGAAATGGTAGGCATAAAAGATAGTGAGTGGAACTTTTAGAGATGAAAAATGCATTATCTGAAATTAAAATACGCTGGATGGGATTGACAACATATTAAATACTATAGAAGTAAAGATTGGTAAACTGAAAAACATAGTGATGCAGGTTAATTGAATGCAAAATAAAGAACAGAGAGTTAAAAAGATTGAAAGAATAAGCCACATCAGTAACCTGTGGGTACATCTCAAAATCTAAGTGAAAAAAAGTGCTGTATGACTTCATTTAAATGTGTCCTCGAAAGGCAAAACGAGTGTCAGGGAACACTTCATCGGTTGCCCGAGTTGGGAGCAGGACATTGATTGCAGAGGGGCCTAAAAGAAGTTGTTAGGGTAAAGGGAATATTCCATATTTTGATGGTGGTGCTGATCATGTTGAATTATTCCTTTAGAATTATTGGATTTTATTGTGTAAAGTTTATTTCAATCAATTTGAGAAATAGGAATATGACTCTATTTTAGCAAACAGCACAGTTGACTAACCAATTATATATTTTTTAAAAATATCTGTACTGATTTCAGAGAGGAGAAGAGAGGGAGAGAGAGATAGAAACATCAGTGATGACAGAGAATCATTGATCGGCTGCCTCCTGCACATCCCAACTAGAGATGGAGCCCTCAGCACAGGCATGTGCCCGGACCAGGAATTGAACCGTGACCTCCTGGTTTATAGGCTGAAGCTCAACCATGGAGCCACCCCCGTTAGGCCCAGTTGTATTTTTGTTGGTTGTTTTCTTTTTCTCTCTTTCTCAAAAATAACTGTTAGAAAATTGTTATTTTATGCGATTTTGTTATTTACTTTTTAAAAATCACTGATATTAAAGTTTGGCCAGGTTGTAATTCTCATATTGCCTGAAACTATAGCTTGGCTGGGGAAGGCAGTGTGTTTCAGGAGGCATTGCTGTTTTTCATATTAAATTTGGTGTGGGGGGGAAATGGCATGTCATTTATTTCATTTTTTATTTTCAGATTCTTTTCCTTTTAGCTCTTCTGATCCTGGCCAAACTCTTCGATTATGCTTCTTGACCTTTCCTCAATAATTCTCAAGGCTATTCTATTTCTTACAATATTAATAGCTCGCGTTTATTTCTTACTAGGTGGCAGACTCTGTTCTAATGACTTCATACATTGATTTCCTTTAATTCTCACAGCTACCTTGTGAAGGTGTACAATGACTGCCCCTCCACCACCACCCCCATTTTACAGCTGATGACACTGAGGCACAGCTGCTGCAAAAATCATAAGGCTAATAAGTGAGGAAGCAAAGGTTTGACTATAGACAGTACAGCGTTAGAGTCCATTCCCTGAACTGTCAAACTGCAAATCCACTAAAATACAGATCTTAACATTTAGTGTATAGAAGAATCAATTTATTTAAATTCAGTTCTCAGACCGTTTCCTCTCCCTCACAATTCTTACGAGGTATGTTTGGGAAGAATCCAGTAATCTGTATTTTTAGCAAGTGTTCCAAGTGGTGATATCTAGAACCCAGTTTGAGAAACTCCACTGTCTGTGACATTAAGTGAATTATTTACTTTTTCAGGGCCTTTGTCTCCTATTCAAAGGTGATGTTCTGGTAGGATGAAATAGTTGACAGCTCCTGGCAAACAGTCAATTCTCTATAAGAAGTTAACTTGTTTTTCTTTTGCCCTTGGTAGTAGATATTATTTCATAGAATTTGTCAACAGTGACAACTGTTTTGGACACTGTATTTCAGTCATGGTGAAATGATATTTGTAATAAACAAAGAACATTGCAAAGTGAATGTTCTTATTGAATGTGAAAACTTTTCAATTTGATTATATCAGGAATCACAGTGTGTTCTGCTCTAGCATGTGTTTTGGAAAATACCAGTGAGCTCATTTGTAATTGGTAAATAGAATTATGTTGGTATAATGTAGAAGTTGTGTGGCTTTATTCGTGCTTTATTCTAGGCCAAGGGAGGCAGAATAGTCAGAGTAGAACCATTACCTTGGGTGGCAAAAAGAAGTCTTCAGCTTTGATACCATAAAGTCAACAGGTACCCCTTTGGCTCGATTGTAAGAAAAATTTAAAAATGAGTGCTCATATCTGGACCTTCCTTGCCAAAGGGGCATAGCCCTTGTCTTGTGAGGCTCTTAAATATTTGCAGTTTGCCCAGGCCTCTGTGCACTCTTTTGGCAAGCTAATTGGCTCAGAGTTGGCCTTCCAACTGGATTTTCCCCACCAATTCTAATTTACGTGTTGCCAGCATTTCTATTCAATTTTTTAAAAACTATGAGCTAAGCTTTTTGCTTTGGATGGTCCAAATTATTTTCTGATGTGGTAAGATTATTTTTGCTAGTGATTTGTTCACTAAGTTGCATATGTTTAGAATGGCCTTCCCAGAACCAATTTTCCCCACAAGTCCTATTATTTTAGGTATGCCATTCTGTTTGCAATGTGAGGAGTATAGAATGCATATATCTTCTCATGTAGTTTAAATCTATTTTAGACACTTGAACATCTCTAGATTTGCAATATCTTTATAGTCTAAGGAATAGTGTGTTCTATGGTTTGTAAGTTATAAAGTAACTTACTTTGTCAGAATGATCAATACAGCCAGTGTTGTATTTATTTCTTATTATCCTATTGAGTAAACACACTTCAGTTACCTTTCTCAAAAAAGGTGTTAAGATTTCTAACTTGTATTTGAGTTTATCCTCTACTTATCTCAAAAGAACATATAAATTTGACATTAGTTATTGGCTCTTTTACCTGTAAATTACTCCTACTTATTAAAAAGTACATAATTTTGAAGCTGAAAGTCCTATGTAATAAAAGCCCAGTGACAGAACAGCAGAATGTCTGGAATGACTGCAGCCCCTCACCCTGGCCGGATCTCCCCAGCTGGCCATGCCCCCCAACAGGCCCACCACCCCCATTGGCCACTCTAATTGGGGTGGGAAGGCCCCCAATCACCCCTATGGTGGTGAACCAGCTTGACGCCACAATGCTTGACTTCGTGCACCAGGCCTCTCATAGTAGATAAAAAAGCAATTTCTTTAACTATGGAGAGATGTTTTCCATAACAATGGCTTATGATTCTCATAATTGCTACTATTTATTGAATATATACTAAATGTCCACTCATTTTCCTAGGAGCTTCACTTGCAATATTTCTAGTTCTTAAAATATTAGATATAGATAACCTAGATTTTTAGAAATATAAGTATCACATGATCTCACTCATATGTGAAATCTAATAATAAAAAAAAACACCTGCTGAACAAAATAGATCCAGAGATGGAAGCATGGAGCAAACTATTGAACTACCGAGGGAAAGTGGGGTGGGGGCGGGAAAAAATCAACCAAAGAAATTGTATGCATATATACATAACCCATGGACACTGACAAAAGGGTGGTGAAGGCCTGGGGGGTAGTTGGGGGCAAGCTAGAAAAGGTTAATGGGGAAAGGAAAAAAGGATCAGAGGTAATACTTTCAACAATAAAGATTTTTTTAAAAAAGAAAAAAAGGGGTAAATCTGTTCGTGTCTTACAGAATTCTTAAACAAAAACATGAGGAATACAAAATCAAATAAACTGCTGTTATTAGAAAGCTAGAGGCCCAGTGCACGAATTTGGGCATGTGTGGGGTCCCTCAGGGTGGCCTGTGGGGATCAGACTGAAACCCACAGTCCAACGCCACCTGCCGCTCCTGCCTGCTGCTCCTGCTCACCCTGGCCCTGCTGTGCCTGCCCTGGGCCCTCACTCAGACAGTCCCAATCGGGAGAGGCTCATGCAGTCACAGCTGTGCTCACTAGCCATGAGCCCGGTGTCTGGCACCTGTCTTGAGGAGGGTAGGTAGGGGCAGAATGTGATTGATGGCTTGGGATCCAGATCCATCCTACTAATGCTTGCGCCAATTGTTAGGAGCAGCCTGGCGGCCACTTTTATATTGTTTCTTCCTTGCAGAGCATCTAGGGAGGGGAAGCAGCCATGGTGCCTGAGGCAAACTTCCAGGAGGCCAGCAGCGCTGTAGGGATTGTGCCGGCGGTATCGGTCCATTGGCACATGGCCTCTTCTCTGGAGATTGAACCCTCAGGACTACTGAGGGAGTGAGTGGCTGCCACCAGGCTGGTGGGCTGCTAGGATGGGTTGGTCAGCTAAGTCACTATGGGAGCTCACTGACCACAGGGGGCAGCTCCTGCATTGAGTGTCTGCCCCAAGGGGTCAGTGCACATCATAGCAACTGGTTGAGTAGTCTTTCAGTCACTTAGGCTTCTCTCTCTCTCTCTCTCTCTCTCTCTCTCTCTCTCTCTCTCTCTATATATATATATATATATATATATATATAATGAAATTATATATATATATATAATGAAATTATATATATATATAATGAAATCTCAACACTGTCGCATCCTATACAATAAAGAGGTAATATGCAAATTGACCATCACACCCTCACACAAAGATGGCTGCTCCAATGTGGTCACAAGATGGATATGCCCATGTCGTCACAAGATGGCCACCACAAGATGGTCAGCAGGGTAGGGCAGTTGGGGGCAACCTGGATGACAGTTGGGGGGGACCAGGCCTGCAGGGGAGGGCAGTTGGAGGGGACCAGGCCTTCAGGGGTGGGCAGTTAGGGGCAACCAGGCCAGCAGGGGAGGGCAGTTAGGGGTGACCAGGTCAGCAGGGGAGGGTAGCTGGGGGCAATTGGGTTGACAGGGGAGCAGTTAGGTGTTGATAAGGCTGACAGGGGAATGGTTAGGGGGCAATAAGGCTGACAGGCAGAAGCAGTTAGGGGCAATCAGACAGGCAGGCAGGTGAGCAGTTGGGAGCCAGGATGTCCCGGATTGTGAGAGGGATATCCGACTGCCGGTTTAGGCCTGATACCTAAACCGGCAGTGGGACATGCCCCAAGGGGTCCCAGATTGGACAGGGTTCAGACTGGGCTGAGGGTTCCCCCTCCCGCCCCCCCCACCCCAGTGAACGAATTTCATGCACTGGGCCTCTGGTAATATTATATTTACTGAACAATGGGACCACTTCTCTGTGTACCCATTATCTAAGTGTACCTACTCTGAAGACAGTAATGTATATCTGTCAGATGTTTTCTTCAAAACATACCCCTTGCTTTTATTGCAGACCCTGGCATACTTTCATCAGAAATGGAACATTATCTGGTGATAATAAAACTAGAGGCCCAGTGGATGAAATTCGTGCGGGGGGGGGGGGATCCCTCAGCCCAGCCTGCACCCTTTCTAATCAGGGACCCCTCAGGGGATGTCCGACTGCTGGTTTAGGACCGATCCTGGGGATTGGACCTAAACTGGCAGTCGGACATTCCTCTCACAACCCTGAATTGCTGGCTCCTAATCACTCACCTGCCTGCCTGCCTGGTCACACTTCACTGCCTCTGCATGCCTACCTGATTGCCCCTAACTGCCCCCCCCTGCTGGCCTGGTCACCCCTAACAGCCCTCCCTTGCTGGCCAGGTTGCCCCCAACTTCCCCCCTCCGCTAGCCTAATTGCCCCTAACTGCCCCGCCTCACTGGCCTTGTTGCCCCTAATTGCTCCCCCACTGGCCTAGTTGTCCCTCACTGCTCTCCCTGCCAGCCTAATCTCCCCCGACTGGCCCCCTGCCAGCCTGATTGCCTCTAACTGCCC